>SJYV01002182.1:892916-916012 GCA_006410875.1 Neotragus pygmaeus
TTTGTGTGTGTGTGTGTGTGTGTGTGTGTGTGTGTGTGTGTGTGTGTGTGTGTGTGTGTGTGTGTGTGTGTGTGTGTAGGATCATATGGTAACTCTGTTCTTAGTTTTTTTAAGGACCTTCTTGCTGTTCTCTGGGCTTCCCTGGTGGTTCAGCAGTATAGAATCTGCATGCAAAAAGTGAAAGTCACTCAGTCATGTCTGACTCTTTGCAACCCCATGGAGTAAACATACCTAGAATTCTCTAGACCCGGGTACTGGAATGGGTAGCCTTTCCCTTCTCCAGGGGATCTTCCCAACCCAGGGATCGAACCTAGGTCTCCCATATTGCAGGGAGATTCTTTACCAACTGAGCCACAAAGAGCCCAAGAATACTGGAGTGGGTAACCTATCTCTTCTACAGGGGAGCTTCCCAACCAAGGAACTGAATCGGGGTCTCCTGCATTGCAGGTGGATTCTTTACCAACTAAGCTATTAAGGAAGCCCTGCAATGCAGGTGACCCAGGTTTAATCCCTGGATCGGGAAATCCTCTAGAGGAGGGCATGGCAACCCACTCCAGTATTCTTGCCTGGAGAATGCCATGGACAGAGGAGCCTGGCGGGCTATAGTCCATGGAATCGCAAAGAGTTGGACTTCAATCCATTTGAATTGATTTTTGTACATGGCATTAGAGAATGTTCTAGTTTTATATGTTTACATGTAGCTGTCCCAATTTTCCCAGCACCATTTATTAAAGAGAATGTTTTTTCTCCAACATATATTCTTGCTTCCTCTCTTGTAAATTAACTGACTGTAAATGCATGGGCTTACTTCTTTTTATTCTGCTCTATTGATCTATATGTCTGTTTTTTTGACAGTACCACATTGTTTTAATGACAAGCTTTGTAGTAGTCTGATGTCAGGGAGTGTTATTCTTCCTCAAGATTGCTTTGGCTATTGGGGGTCTTACATGTTTTAATTCAAATTTAAAAATTTTTCTTCCAGTACTGTGAAAAATGCCATTGGTAATTTGATAGGGATTGCATTAAATCTGTAGGGTAGTATGGTCATTTCAACAATATTGATTCTTCCAATCCAAGAACATGGTATATCTTTCCATTAGTTTGTAGCATCTTCAGTTTCTTTCGTTGTGTCTTACACAGTTTTCAGAGTAGGTCTTTGGCTTACTTAGGTAGGTTTATTCCCAGGTATTTCACTCCTTTTGATGCAATGATATATGGGACTGTTTCTATAATTTCTCTTTCTGATATTTCATTATTAGTGTATAGAAATGTAACAGATTTGTCTACATTAGTTTTGTACCCAGCAGGTTTACCAAATTCATTACTGAGTTCTAGTAGTTTTCAGGTAGCATCTTTAGGATTTTCTATGTATAACATCATGTCATATGCAAATAGTGATGGTCTTAGTTCTTTTCCTATTTGGATTCCTTTTACTTCTTTTTCTTTTTCTGACTGCCATGGCTAGGATTTCCAAAAACTATGTTGAATAAAAATGGTGAGAGTGGGCATCCTTCTCTCGTTTCTGATCTCAGAGGCAATGTTTCATGCATTTCGCCACTGAGTATGGTGTTAGCTGTGCATCTGTCGTACGTAGCCTATTATGTTGAGACACGCTCCCTCTCTGCCTACTTTCTGAAGTGTTTTTATTGAAATTTTTATCATAAAAACAAAAGGGGGAGAAAAGACCTACAAAAACAAATCCAAAACAATTAATAAAATGACAAAACGAACATACATACTGATAATTACCTTCATCTAAATGCTTCAACCAAAAGACATAAACTGGCTGAATGGATACAGAAACAGAACCCATATATATGCTGCCTACAAGAGACTCGTACAGATCCAGAGACACATAAAGACTGAAAATGAGGGGATAGAGAAAGGTATTCTATGCAAATGGAAATCAAAAGACTGAGCAGCAATAGAAGTATCAGACAAATAGACTTTAAAATATAGACTGTTATAAGAGACAAAGAATGACACTATATAATGATCAAAGGGTCAGTTGAAGAAGGAGATTTAACAGTTATAAATATATGCTGCTGCTGCTGCTAAGTCGCTTCAGTTATGTCCGACTCTGTGCAACCCCATAGATGGCAGCCCACCAGGCTCCCCCGTCCCTGGAATCCTCCAGGCAAGAACACTGGAGTGGGTTGCAATTTCCTTCTCCAATGCATGAAAGTGAAAAGTGAAAGTGAAGTCGCTCAGTCGTGTCTGACTCTTAGCAACCCTATGGACTGCAGCTCACCAGGCTCCTCCATCCATTGGGTTTTCCAGACAAGAGTACTGGAGTGGGGTGCCATTGCCTTCTCCATATAAATATATATGCACCCAATACAGGAGCACCTTGACATATAAGGCAAATGTTAACATAGAAGGAGAAACTGACAGTAACACAACAACAATGGAAGACTTTAACATCCCACTTACATCAACAGCAGACCATCCAGGCAGAATCAGTAAGGAAACACAGGCGTTAAATGATACATTAGACCAGATGTTCTTAACTATTATTTAAAGAGCATTCTATCTAAAAGAAGCAGAATATACATTTTTTTCAAGTGCACATGGAACATTCTCCAGGATAAATCATTTGCTGGACCATAAAGCAAGCCTCGGTAAATTTAAGAAAACTGAAATTGTATCAAGCATCTTTTCTGACCACAATATTATGAGGCTAGAAATCAACTATTAGAAAAAACCTGCAAAATTCAAACACATGGAGGCTAAACAATATGAGGCTAAATGACAAACGGCTCACTCAGGACATCAAAGAGGAAATCAAAAAAAGTACCCAGGGACAAACGAAAGGAAATAAATATTTTTTAAAATTTGTTTAAACCTATTTTATTCTCTTTCAAATAGTTATATATGATATAAAAGATAACTAAGTTATTTTTCAACTAACCAAGTACAAATAATTTAAGAATCCATCTTTTTAAAAAACCCTTCATAAGCCTTTTTATCTTAGAATCCAAAGTCCTGCCATGCTTTAGATGAACAGACACAGAATAATCAATATAATGACATATCTTAATACCATTCCTGGGCATCAACAATAAAGAAGGAATCTTTTGCCATTCAGGTAAAAAGTTTAATTCATCTACAAAGTGAGAAAAAAATCAGGCTGGCTCCATTCTTTGCCACAGGCATGTGTAGTGACAAAAGATAGTGGAGCAATGCTAACCAAATCCTCAGTGAAAAGAGGAGCAATGAAAATCTATGTATCAAAATCCTATTCCAGTATCAAGTATCAGTTCAGTTCAGTCGCTCAGTCGTGTCCGACTCTGCAACCCCATGAATCACAGAACGCCAGGCCTCCCTGTCCATCACCAACTCCCGGAGTTCACTCAGACTCACATCCCTCGAGCCCATGATGCCATCCAGCCATCTCATCCTCTGTTGTCCCCTTCTCCTCCTGACCCCAACCCCTCCCAGCAACAGGATCTTTTCCAATGAGTCAACTCTTCACATGAGGTGGCCAAAGTATTGGAGTTTCAGCTTCAACATCAGTCCTTCCAATGAATACCCAGAACTGATCTCCTTTAGGATGGACTCGTTAGATCTCCTTGCAGTCCAAGGGACTCTCAAGAGTCTTCTCCAACACCACAGTTCAAAAGCATCAATTCTTCGGTGCTCAGCCTTCTTCACAGTCCAACTCTCACATCCATACATAACCACTGGAAAAACCATAGCCTTGACTAGACGGACCTTTTTTGGCAAAGTAATGTCTCTGCTTTTCAACATGCTATCTAGGTTGGTCATAACTTTCCTTCCCCAGAGTAAGCATCTTTTAATTTCATGGCTGCAATCACCATCTGCAGTGATTTTGGAGCCCCCCAAAAAGAAAGTCTAACACTGTTTCCACTGTTTCCCCATCTATTTCCCATGAAGTGATGAGACCAGATGCCATGATCTTCNCCTTCTTCACAGTCCAACTCTCACATCCATACATAACCACTGGAAAAACCATAGCCTTGACTAGACGGACCTTTTTTGGCAAAGTAATGTCTCTGCTTTTCAACATGCTATCTAGGTTGGTCATAACTTTCCTTCCCCAGAGTAAGCATCTTTTAATTTCATGGCTGCAATCACCATCTGCAGTGATTTTGGAGCCCCCCAAAAAGAAAGTCTAACACTGTTTCCACTGTTTCCCCATCTATTTCCCATGAAGTGATGAGACCAGATGCCATGATCTTCGTTTTCTGTATGTTGAGCTTTAAGCCAACTTTTTACTCTCCTCTTTCATTTTCATCAAGAGGCTTTTTAGTTCCTCTTCACTTTCTGCCATAAGGGTGGTGTCATCTGCGTATCTGAGGTTATTGATATTTCTCCCGACAATCTTGATTCCAGCTTGTGCTTCTTCCAGCCCATTTTAACTAATCTCAAATCATAATCTTTCTATAAAATGATATAAAAACCTACATTAATATTTTTGAGATAAAGATGAAGAATGAATTTACATTTCCCATCCCGTATTTTTTAGTCATGCTTCTTTTCTTTCTTTTTTGAAAATATTTATTTATTTGGCTATGTTGGATCTTTGTTGCAGCAGGCAGGCTTAGTTGCCCTTGGGCATGTGGGATCTCAGTTCCCCAAGTGGGGATCAATCCCTTGTCCTTTACATTGGAAGGTGAACTCTTAACCCCTGGACCAGCGGGAAAGCCCCCAGTCATGTTTCTTTAGCCTTCTTTACAGTTAGTAGCTACAGTATGGTTTGTTCTGTTAGCATTACCTCTCAGCTCTTTAACACCATTACTGTGCCATCAGTCACTGTCTAACCATATGTGATTCATTCATTACAAAAATGACACAGGTTTTTCACTTTTAAAGCACATTTGAATATGTTAAACTATTCCCTCAATTGAAAAATTAGCAGTATAATTCAGCCTAGATATTTCCCATATACCTAGGTATAACTATAAATACAGTAGATATACAAAAAACTTTTTGGTAAATGGATAATCAATCATTCTCAGGTAAAACTTCACTTCTAAATTCAGTTGTAGTGCCACTGAAATTCCATAAACTGATGGGTACTCCTGACTTTATTTACTGTGGGTGTCATAACAAATCACCATGACCTTGGTGGCTTAAAGCCACAGATATCTATTTTCTCACAATTCTGGAAGCTGGAAGTCTAAAACCAAGGTGTCTATAGGGCCATGATCATTCTCAAGGCTCTAAGGGAGAATTTATTCCTTGTCTCCTCCAGTTTCTGGTGGCTGCCCGCATTCCCCAGCTGACAGCCCCAGCGCTGCAATCTCCACCTCCACTGTCACAACGACTCCTTTCTGTCACATTTCCCTCTGCCTCTCGCTTACAATACCACTTGCAGTGGCATTAAAGCCCATCCAGATAATCCAAGATTATCTCAATTTAAGATCTTTAATCGTATCTACAAAAATCCCTTTTCTAAGTAAGGTTCACATTCTCATGAATTCTAAGGATTTGGTGTGGGTCTCTTTTGGAGGTCATTTTTTGGTTTACTACACTTAGCTTCATCAAGAGATCAAATTTATCATCATGAATAATGGGACAAACCAACATCATGCATCTCCTGTTATCACGCCCTGAGAAACACTACATCACCTATGCATTTTCCTGCCAAAAATGCAGAACCTGAATCAAGTCATAAGAAAACAAAAAAACAGCCCAAACCAAAATACATTCTTCCAAAATGTTAATGTCATGAAATAAGAACATTTCCAAACTGAAAAAGCACAACAATGAATTGCACTGTGTGATTTTGGATTAGTTCCTGGATTGTGGGGGGAAAAATTTCTATAAAAAGCCACTTATTAGGACCACTGGTACAATCTGAATAAGAACTGTATATTAGATAACAGCATCAGATCAACATTAATTCTGGAATTTGGTTATTGTGTTATAGTCAGAAAATTTAAAGAACAGTGAGGTAAAGCAAATTTTACAAAATAGCAACTTATGAATCTAAGTAGAGAGTACATGGCTGAACTATTCTTGAAACTTTGCTGTTAATTCCAACTTTTTCAAAACAAAAACTTGAAAGAAATGGGTTTTCTTTGAATGAAGCAAGCTATATTAACAGCAAATTAACTGTCTCCCTGCCAAATAATTATACTTTGCCTAAAAGTCTAAACAGAAAAAAAAAAATCCATCTATAGTGTCTGGTCCTTTGGCCATTCCCTCCAAAAGAGCAGGACCTTTTCCTGTTTGTCTACAGTCAAGGAAGACTGGGCACAAACAAGAAATCATCATTAAAACACAGACACACTCGTTTATGGGAATAAAAAGAATCATCTCTTGTCAAAATGAAAATGAAACAACTGGAAGACGGAAGTTAAATATTCATCTTCTTGAGTACTTCACAGTAGGAGAAACAAAGGGTACAATTAAACCAGAATGCGTGGAAATGACATCCTTATGTTGACTTTTCAAAACCAGATTGAGATTAATGAAACAGATAGCATACAAGGGGAACCACATTTTAACCACAGAGACTCACTGAGCAATGTTATACATAAAAGAAACTTATTATTTTAATTGCTTAAACTTAAGATAATAGATTGGGCACTCTCCTAAAACAGCAACACATAAATTAGTGGGATGACATTAACAACTCTTCTCATAATAAGCATAATCCATGAAACTGCAGTTTCAGGTCTGCAAATAACAATCACTAAAAAGTTTCTTTCCCGTATGCCCTTTACTGGCAAACTGAATTATCTCCAAATAAGAATTAAATAATGAGACTTGTTGTTTAGTTGCTAAGTTGTGTCTGATCCTTTTGCGACCCCATGGACTGTAACCCACCAGGCTCCTCCGTCCATGGGATTTTCCAGGCAAGAATATTGGAGCAGGTTCCTTCTCCAGGGGATCTTTTCAATCTAGGGATCAAATCTGCATCTCCTGCATTGGCAGGCAGATTCTTTACCACTGAGCCACCAGGGAAGACCCTTAATGAGACTAACATCTCCCATAAGAATCTAAACAAAAGACAACAAACCTGAAACTTTGTAAAGTAAAGCGAAATGTTGACAAAGTATGCTTTGCAAGAAAACACTTTCCCCAAACTAACTGAACACTTACCTTCTGGCACTGGAAAAACTTCAGCTATTGAGCCTAAAATGGTTAAAGCTGAAAATCTGGTTGGGTAGGAAGAGCCAGGAAACAAAGCTTCAAAAAGACTATTGCAAATGGATGACATGAAATTCTAAAAAACAAAAACAAACAAACAAAAATTTACAGTAAACATAATTGTGCTAACTCACAATAGGTGGGGAAACAGTGGAAACAGTGTCAGACTTTATTTTGGGGGGCTCCAAAATCAGTGCAGATGGTGACTACAGCCATGAAATTAAAAGACACTTACTCCTTGGAAGGAAAGTTATGACCAACCTAGATAGCATATTCCAAAGCAGAGGCATTCCTTTGCCAACAACGGTCCGTCTAGTCAAGGCTATGGTTTTTCCAGTGGTCATGTATGGATGTGAGAGTTGGACTGTGAAGAAAGCTGAGTGCCAAAATTGATGCTTTTGAAGTGTGGTGTTGGAGAAGACTCTTGAGAGTCCCTTGGACTGCAAGGAGATCCAACGAGTCCATCCTAAAGGAGATCAGTTCTGGGTGTTCATTGGAAGGACTGATGCTGAAGCTGAAACTCCAATACTTTGGCCACCTGACACAAAGAACTGACTCATTTGAAAAGACCCTGATACTGGGAAAGATTGAAGGCAGGAGGAGAAGGGGACGACAGAGGATGAGATGGCTGGATGGCATCACCGACTCAATGGACATGAGTTTGGGTAAACTCCAGGAGTTGGTGATGGACAGGGAGGCCTGGCGTGCTGCAATCCATGGGGTCGCAAAGAGTCTGACACGACTGAGCGACTGAACTGAACTGAATAACAGATTATCTTGAAAGTACCACTAGTATCATTCTACAGGGTGAATTTTTTTTTCTGCTTTAGAGAGAAAAAAATTTTTTAAGCAATACTAGATGTTCAGACTGGCACCCTTGACCATGAGCTCATGACTTCAATGAGTCCTATCTTTATAGAGTTAACAAGAAGTACAGATAAAAATGGAAACATTCATTAAAAAGATATGTGTACCCCCACAGTCACTGCAGCATTGTTTACAATAGCCATGATACAGAAACAACCTAAGTATCTATGGATGGATAAACAGGTAAATGAGTCAGACAGAAAAAGACAAAAAGTCTCACTGTATATAGAATTAAAATAAATTAATTTTAAAAAGCAAAACAAAAAACTAAACAATACAGAGAACAGATTGGTAGATGCCCAAGGTGGAGGGGGGGAGGCGTTGAAAAAATGGTACAAACTTCATATTATAAAATAAATAGGTCATGGGATGTAATGTACAATATGGTGACTATAGTTACAATATATAATACTCTATTATATATTTGGAAGCTGCTAAGAAAAAAACTTGGTTTAATTTTATATAGTGAAAAATGTTAACTAGACTTAGTGTGGTAATCATGTCCCAATATACACAAATAATGAACCACTGTATTATAGACCTGAAACTAATGTAATACATCAATTATACCTGATTTTTTTAAAGTTAAAAACAACAACAAAAAGTACAATTCTATCTGTAGTCTAGACAAGAAAAAAACTTTTTTTTTGGTGAAAACATGATCCATTCTGCCTTGATTTATGTTACAACTGTATGAATACTGATTTTCTTCACCAGAAGTATGCAAGCATCAAAAGTATGTATACTTTTTAAAGTTTTAAAATGACCAATATATAAATATCCAATATATATTACTTGATAAATTTGATAACTAAGTACTTGATATCTGACTATAAAGACATAATTCAAAACAAANTACTTTTCCAAAGTTGAACTCCTGAGAAGATTTATCCTTCTTTAAGTTGTATTTATTATAAAATATTCATTCTTTTCCAATAATTGAGTTTAATATTACTTTAGTAAGTCTCAAGTAACTTTTATGAAAAAGTTGATACAGTGATTCTAAAGTTTATTTGATGAACACATTGATTTTATCAAGAGGAATAAATTAGTGATTACAGATAAGAATTTTTTTAAAAGAAGAGAATGAAGATTTTCTTACCTCATATGCCAAATTTTATAAAGCTACAATAATAAAACATGAGATAAATTAAATCATACATTAAGGAACAAAATTGAAATGCCTGAAACAGATTCTAGTGAGGAAGTAATTTGTATGTGACATGGAGTCATCTTAACTCAATAGGGGAAAGGATTTATTGTTCAACAAATGGTAATGAATACATTTGGTAAAAATTGAAATTAGCTTCTCATATGCATGTCATACTTTAGAAAATTCTAATTGTCAGAAAGAATTAAATGTGGAAAAAATTAAAGAATTGGAAGAAAAGTATAGATATCTGTGTGTGTATATATATATATATAATCTTGCCATAGGGAAGGCTTATCTAAGCAAAAATTCCTCCAAAGAAGCTATAAACAGAAACTATAAACCATTGATAAATTTTATTGATTAAAAAGGGAAAAGTTCTTTGTGTCAAAAATAGTGGAAACAGAATTAAAAGATGAATGATAAACTGTGTAACATATTGATATAATGTATATAGATATATATTCCATATATATATATAAGTCAATAATAGATACACTAATACCTGAATAGGAAAGATGAACTAGGAAGGTAATGCAATTAGATAATTCCAGGAAGACATATAACTGGCCAATAAAACTTGAAACAGATATTGGATTCATTGATAAGAAAAGAAATGCAATAAACAGTAATAAGATGCCATTTGACTTGGCATAGACTAAAAGATAATTTTCAATAATCTAATGGTAGAAACTTGCATTGTTGTAATTTTTTGAAAGTTGATCTGTCCTTGTGTATGACAAAGACTGAAAAATATTATACTCTTGGCTTTAGAAATTCCACTTCTGAAAGTGAAAAGTCATAAATCACCACTAGATCACAAGACAATGCTCTTTTTCTGGTAAATGGGCAAAGTAATATGACAATACACCCTGTTTTTACTCAATATCTACTATGGTTTGCTTAGTGCTTCACAGAGGGACTCCTTTTTACCTCTTTTGGTAAAATGAAGCTACATCAAATAACTGGTAGGCTACACAAGAAATCTCCACTGGGCCTGGGCCTGTTTAATGTAAATAGAGAAGCATGGAACTTTCCTGAAGGCTTTATGCCAAGTCAGCCCATTGTTTCAAGGTGCTACAAGGAAATGACTGAACATTTTATGAAAAGACTATGCTGAGATGCCTCAGAAGGTCACTAGGACCTGGAAACAGAGCATTCACATTTTCTTCTAAACTCTGAAGACACTGGCAGACTTCTTGCTTTGGTAAAGCTTTGTATGTTCTGAGATTGATGGAGTATTTCTCTCTTTTTTTCCATTTAAATGGATGAAAGTGTGGAAGTAATTCGTCTGGGACATAGTTATTTTATAAACTGGGATCGGAAGATGTATTACTCCAGGAAGGCAACACCTGCTGAAGCTCGAACGACCACACTCAACGAGGAACTAGGCCAGATTGAATATGTTTTCTCTGACAAGACGGGTACCCTCACTCAAAACATCATGACTTTTAAAAAATGTTCCATTAATGGGAGAATCTATGGTAAGAGAAATCTTTCCTTTTTGTTGTTATTGTTAACAATCCTAAAAAAATTAAGAACCCCTATTTTTTTTTAAATAAAAAAAAAATCTTTGGCTTTCTTATTAATATGGAGACCACCAGCATCTACCAGAGTGGTTGGCACATAATAAACACTTGCTAAATATTTATTGGGTGAATGTTGAATAATTCAGATAAAGCTTTGGATCTGTTACCATTCATGTAACCCCATGAAGGTTAGTTTAGATACTGTCCAAGATTCCTTTTGTTGCTCAAACTGTGTGATCTGTGGTGCTTAACAGACTCATATTCCAGGGAGGAGGGTTCTTCAGAGCCCGATTTATCTCAGTAAAAGCAGTATTTTATATTTGCTTCCTAACAGCCCTCAATTGATGTTAGTGTCTTTGTTTATAAGAATTTACAATTCATTCCTGAAAATTCACACTGCACAGGGTTACCTTTAGTGGTCAGACAAGCTGTTTCATCAATATTGAGTTCCTATTTGTATGCTTTTGTTATGATAAAAACATATCCCCTGCTCTGTTGGGGATTTTCAGCCTTTCTAGTGAGTTCCATGTGACCCTGTCACCCCGACTTAGGCCAGTTAGCAGACAGTTCCTTCTGAGAGCATGGAAGCTCTCCAGAGGGCTCCTGTCAGGTTCCTCTGGATTCCCAGTATCACTTCACTGAACTCAAGCGTCCAGTTTCTCAGTACAAAAATCTCAGGAAGTAAAGAAAATCCAAGAGAGAGAGAGAAACCTTTCCTTTGTCTCCTGATGGGAAACTTCACACATTGCCAAATATTTTAAAGTAAGATTTGCTCCTGAGCAAAACTGAGAAATATAAGTTGATTTAAGCCAAACTCCTGTCTTTTGACCTCCCTCTGCTATTCCACTCCCCATAATCCCTGGTTGCCATGGTTTCCTCACTTCTCTTCTGTCCACACCTGCCCCACCCTTTTCTCTGGTAGTAGACCAGATAATATTCAACCTGGACTTCTACACGGCCTCAGTTACATTGTGCATTTTTCTTATATCACTATTAATATTATGAAGATGGTAAATAGAACCTTTTCTTAAATTTTTTTCTTTTGATATTATTTTCAGATGCTTTTGATAAATACAACCCAGGAGCAGTTTAAATGAAAAAAATTTTGTTGGAGTATTAGAGTCATTTTGAATATTGTAGGCCTTTTGTATTCTTTTACCATGGCACTTATTGGTAATATAATAAAACAATATTACTTCTAGGAAATTACCCTGGGGAAACTTTAAGACATGGGGACCAAGGTTTATTTGAAGATATGTTTGTCACTGATGCTATAGCTGAAACTCTAATACTTTGGCCACCTGATGTGAAGAGTTCACTCACTGGAAAAGACTCTGATGCTGGGAGGGATTAGGGGAAGGTGGAGAAGGGGACGACAGAGGATGAGATGGCTGGATGGCATCACTGACTCGATGAACATGAGTTTGAATGAACTCTGGGAGTTGGTNTTTCATGCATTGGAGAAGGAAATGGCACCCCACTCCAGTGTTCTTGCCTGGAGAATCCCCGGGATGGGGCAGCCTGGCAGGCTGCCATCTGTAGGGTCTCACAGAGTCGCACACAACTGAAGTGACTTAGCAGCAACCTTGCCTACATCAATTTGTAATTACTATCTCAACCACCTGAATAAGTAAATTATATAAAACACACAAACATCTACTCCAGGGTGACAAATAAAAAAACCTTGGTAAAATGAATTAAAACCTAGTAATAAAGGAAACCTCATAATCATAACTGCAATCAATCTTTAGCTTGCAGAAATGACTTTAGCCAAAAAACCTATTTGGCTGGATATAGAAACATTCATTTCAATACACAATTTCTATCTTTAATATCCTCCTTTACCATTTACATATTTGCATATTTAATATTACATGGTAATATTAAAATTTGAATATGGCCAACATCTCAGGTACGTATCTCTATTTAAGCAGCTTAACTAGAAATTACTAAAACAAAAAAAAATTCATTTTCTTACCAGTTTTAGCATCAGCAGAAGTCTGAAGAATCTTTACCATATAGCTTAAGCTCTCAGGGTTGCAGTTCAGTAATTTTGGCAAGTAATAATCAATCACATAAGACTTCTGATCCAGACTCCCTTCACACAGCACACAAAGAAGAGGAGAGACCCAAGTCTCGTGCCACTCGTCAATCCAAGTGCTGTCGGCAGCCTGGGATTTCAAACGACTCTTATGATTTTTAAACATGGTTTCCAAGAGGTCACTTGCATAAGGCACCAGAGACTGGTCCCCCATCACCTCTAAGATTTGCAATGGAATGGTTTTAGCTAATGCCAAAATGTGGTCAATTCCTATGAAGTCTACTAAACAACCAAGGCCTGTGTACTTTCCTTTACTATGCCATTCCAATCGCAGAAGCCTCTCGGTCAGTTCAAAAATGAAACGATCAGCAGACAAATCTGAACCTGACTCTTCTACAGTGAGCTGGTGCATTTGGAGAATATTTCTGAATATGATTTTGGTTTGGTGTCTCAACGCATCCAGTGGATGTTCCCAGTGGGTATAGACATAGTCCAAGAGCCTCCTAACCACATCTGCATTCCCATTCAGGCTGTCCTTTAGGCTTGGGGAACTTGAATCAAGGACTTGTATAGCTGAATTAGTCCAAGATGCCAAAATCCTAGACAGAAACATTTCCAGAGTTGACTCCTTGATCCTGAAGAAAAATGAGGCACATTAGTATAAACTGACAAATAAAAGGAGTCTAACTTTATAATCATTTAGACCTTAAAAATATAAAGAATGATCATAAAATTGAATTATCATTATATTTACAACAAAAACACAGCCAAAACAAATCTCAAATTCTTCCATTTTGTAAAAGTTAATCCAAAAAAGCACCCAAGGAAACTTGGTTCATTAACTGTGGTGATGGTTTCACAGGTGTTTAAAAATGTACTCAGGGGCCAGGGAGGGAGAATATTAGAGTGAATCAGGTTTCTCTGGGGGGGAAATGAAAGTTGATTGTGGTGAGAGTTGTAAAACCCTATAAATATACTGAAGAAAAATAACTGCATTGCACAATTTAAGTAGGTGAATTGTATGGAAAGTAAATTATACCTCAATAAAGCAGTTATAATGACTTTAAAATGTACATAACTTACATCAAAAAACACACACACACACAAAATACAATCCAATGAAGTTAGAGACCTCATAACAGTTCTGGCTTGGGTGCTTGTAGGTAATATGCTGTTAGGTAAGCATTTACTTTGCTAAGCTTCATTTTACCCATTCAATAGATTGGGTTTCCTATCCTATCTATCAGACATGTGAGGATCACACTGAACTACCTATGTTGATGTTATTCATAAACTCAAACGCATTATCCATATACAAATATTTATGGTTTTTAAAAATGCTTACATAAGAGACTGAATGCTAAAATTAATTTGACAAATTGTCACAAGTTAATCTCCACTAAAATTTCTCTCTGTGCCATCATCCCATCTTCTCTTGTTCTACTTTCACACCCACTTCATTCTCTACACATATCTCCCTTTTAATTTAAGAATACCCTGACCACTTTTCACTGAATTACTAAGCCAGCTAACTTAGCTGCCATCTTACAAACGTCTGACGAGCAAAGCGAAATATGAGACAAAACTCACTGTGAACTCAAGGTGAACAAAACTTGCACAGTGTTCAAGAGCAGGGCCTCCCCACTGGGGCCCATCCTCCCCTCCTGCCAGTCCAACATAGTGAGTGTCCCCTGACACAGGAAGAGGAGGGCTGACGGCGGGACATCAGCACAGCAAAGGCTCTGACAGCAGCTCAAAAGCCACTCGGGGGCGCTGGCGGGGTCCACGGAACGGAGAAGCACACTGCTTATCTGCAGAAATACAACAGAGCTGATACACATAAAGCCTCTAAACCTTTCCAGAGATACTTCAAAACATAAATGCAAAATGCTCTCTCCCCTGAAACACCCTAGGAAAAACAGCTGAACCCAAAGACAAAAAGCCACAAGAGTTAAAATTATTATATCAAAAGGAAAAAACCTGAATCTAAGTATATGAACCATTTTGCTGGTCTGAATGTACTGGGAGAGCACAACACATTGCCCCCTGCAGGTGGACAAGCGTACTAACTAATGCTTTTTTTAGAGGTGGTTTGAGAAATTAGAATTTTTAAACTTTATCCTACTTTGTGTGAGCTCATAAAGCAGTACACATCTATTTTGCATAAAGTAATTTTGCTCTTAGTAAAGAACTAAAACAAGTTTCCTCAATATGAAAAAAATACTGCTAGTACTAAATCCAAGAATTATGGCCCAAATTATGAACTTACACTTTCCATATAATCAAATTCACTGAACAACTAACTGATTCTACTACAATATCTGGGTTAGTCTTAAGAAAAATAACATATTTACCAAAAAGTTATTGCCAAATATACCTATACATCAATCTCTGTATAATTGTTTTTTCAGTTCCACCAGTTTATTTCTACCAACCCATCTCCCTCCACCCTCCTCATGCCTGAGTGCTCAGTCATGTGACCCCCATGGACTACAGCCCACCAGGCTCCTCTGTCCATGGACTTTTTCAGGCAAGAATACTGCAGTGGGTTGCTATTTCCTTTTCCATCTGTATAATTTTAATGTTATAAATATCTTTTATGATACTGAGAGATGGAACTGAAAACAACGCTAGGAAAAAAACAAGGATATACACCCAAAAATGTTGACAATGATTATCTTCATGAGATGGATTTACATGTGACTATTATTGCCTTCTTTCTGCTTTATCCAAATTTTTGAAATTGTCACTTATTTTCTTTATTATTTATGTGGCTGTGTTTGGTCTCAGTTGCACCATGCAGGATCTTTTGTTGAGGCTCAAGGGCTCTCTAGTTATGGCATAGAGGCTCAGTAGTTGCAGTGTGTGGGCTTGGCTGCTCCTTGGCATGTGAGATCTTAGTTCCCAATCAAGGATTAAACCTATGTCCCCTGTATTGCAAAGTGGACTCTGAACCACTGGACTACCAGGGAAGTCCCAAGACTGTCAAAGACTGTCACTCATTATAAGAGAAAAGGGTAATCAGAAAGACCATGAAAAAAAAAAAGTTTTAATTCACTCTTTATAAATATTTTTAAAACATGTTTAACTATCAACAAAGTATAATTCTAAAAGGGACATGCACTTACCAAATCAGGAATCTTTTCAGGTGGATGAAACATAGCCTTAATAAAAAGAATAACAGCTAATCCAGATGTACTCTGAATTGTCTGTAAGAGACCATCTATTTGCAAAAAAGCAGAAAGCATTTATTAAATGATGATAGATACTGAAGTATAATAGAAAGAGCACATGCTGTGGGGCCAGAGAGTACTGGGTGCAATTTCTAGCTTTACCACTTACTAGGTTAAGCCTAGGTTAAGTTATTTTACTTCCCAGGGACTCAGTTTCCTCTTCTGAAAATTGGGGAAAAAATAACTCTATCTGACACAATTGTTGTAAGGTTGAAATAGATAATGAACATAAAGGCTTTTATGCCCAGCACACAAATACTCAACCCAAACCTCCATTCTCTCTTCCTCTCCATCTGCCACCTCCCAGCACATGCCCCAGCAGTACCGCCTGGTCCCTCTCTTCCACTGCTGCGTGTGCATCTCAACCCCCATGTACGTTGCTTTTTCTGAAAGTGATTTTAGGGCTTGTGTAAAGAACCTACATCGGTACTAATTACAAACTCTGCTCTCATTGGCACTGTACCCAATGTAACCAAACTGTTGGCATACTTCTTTTCATTATCTGTTAGCCTCTGGTTTGTAAGAAAGCATACAGAATAATACGGTGGATTATTCAACATGGGGTAAGAATTATGAATATCTACTGTAAATGACCTTCCAAAAATTTATTCTGCCCTTCATCCCGCAGTTGTTAACTTTGACTTTGACTGGGACATTCATGTGCCCAGGCAAAGACAGGCTACCTGTTTCCTCAATCTTCCTTACAACTAAAGGTACCAGAGGACGATTCAGGCTACTGGAATGTAAATAGAAATCTTTTGGCTATTTTTTTCTTTCAGATTAAAGGTAAAGATGTAACTGGTCCTCTTTCCCGCCCTGAATACAGACAAGAGGTCTGGAGGTAGAGTAGTTATATAGTAACCATGAAACGACAAACACGTGGATGAAAGCCAACATCCTGAAGACGGCAAAGCAGAAAGGCAGAAATGCTCCATCCATTTGAAAAAACGTGATGTGCCCTTTAAGTTGCAGGTGCCCCCTTCGCCCTTTTCTTCTTGTTATAATTTCTGCTGAAGAACTCTGGCCTTTTAACCTGTACAGTTTCCCACAGTCTGGATGTTTGTTTACCCCTAGTGCAATTCAACTCATTCTTCTGTCCTCTGTAATTCCTGCAGACTGGCAGGTGACTGAGAGACGGATCAATCTCAAGTTCAATCCCTTTGGGAAATACTACAAGTGGTAAAATCAAGACCGCAAAGCAAGAGGCACGTGTTATCTCGCTGTCTCCTTCTGCAATGTTAACAGCCGTTGATGCTTAATGCCCATCTCAAGTCACTGGGAGTTACAGAAGGGTGACATTGTAACTCTATCATTTCAGCTTCTTGGTTAAAATAGTTAAAAAAAAAAAAAAGACATTTTCTCTCATTAATTACTTGGTTTCCTGGTGGTACAGATCATATGGACAGAATCAACATGAGACATAAGAAGGAAGAATGACCCCAGAGTGACCCCGGGCAGTATTTGAAGGAAGCACCTGCTGCTAAGGAAAAATGTATGGGTTACACTAAACTTTCCAGATCTTACCTTCAAATTTGGAAATTTCTCAAGAATTTTATTTCACTTTTTAAAGTCTGTGGCTTTTCAACACTAAGGTTGTTACGTTTTCTGCTTCGTATGCAATACACACATGCGCATACGCACATACATACACACACACATTTAGAAAAGTCCTTCAGTGTTAGCCCGATAAGTTGAACTGGTATCTTTGAAAGAAACAGTATTAAAACCTTATAATCCAGGATCTTTCCCCACTTTGAGGGGCTGAGGGAAAGGAAGTTCTATTGTCACAGCTAAATATTGAATATCTCATACCATTAGAAGTGAAAACAGATTAACACTCAATTATAATCATCATTTGTATGTTTTATACTTACCATCACTTAAAAAGTTGGTAAACATACTCAGCAGTCCACACATACTTTGCCAGATAGGAGAATTCTTCAAATGAAGACTCTGGAAACCCTGTACTTTCTGTACTAACATCACTGAAACTCTAATGCTCACCAACAAGTCATTCATCAACTGCGTTTGAACAATATGATTTCCAGCCAATTTTCTACAACAAAGAAGAGACATTATTACAAAAGAAAAGTCAAAATGTCACCTCTTTTCTCACCAAAATATTCCTCATCAAACAGCCAAAATCAATTTTAGACTATAACCAACATCTATGCCTCTTTTTTCCATTCCCAGAAATATGTAGACATTTATAGGAAACTTTTGACACTCATTTAACTGAGCTCAAAATTTTCCCTTTTTCTCAGCTAATGACTAAATTCATTTATTCTTTTTAAGAGTAAAAATAACAAATCAAAAATAAATGACACAATTTTTAAATTTGAATACTCCCTAACTTTCCAATTTCCTTGACCTGACTTCCAAAATGCTCTCAGATTTTCTATTTCACTTTTTTCATGCTTCTGAGACAACATGGCTAGTTCATCCTCTTCTCCCTGATGTCCTTATGTTAGATTTCACCACAACTCAGTCCTTATCTCTTCTGTCCATCTAATCCACTCCCTTGATGCTGAGTTCATTTAGCTCATAAGCTTTAAATTATCATTGGTATGCTGACAATTCCCCAACTTTCATCTCCAGCCCAGACCTCTCTTCCTAATTCCAGACTTGTATGTACAACTTTCTATTCAATATCTTCACCTGGATGTCTGACAAACATTTCAAGCTACATGAACTTATCTGCAATTCCACACTCGCTCCAACTGCTAGAATCTCTATCCTACAGAAAATGCAATTATCCTTGACTCCTTTCCCACTCATCCTATCAGTAAGAAAATCCTGCGGTTCTACCTTCAATTTACATCCATTATCAGACCACCTCCACTGCTACTCCCAGCCACTCTCATCTCTCCCTCACTGTTACTGCCAGAGTCTCTGCAGTAGTCTCCCAGATTCTATGCCTGCTACTTGCAGTCTATTCTCAACATAGCAGAATGCAAGAGTGATATTAAAAGAAAAATCAGGGAAAGCGGTTTGGGGGTTCCTCAAACAGTGGCACATAGAATATTTATATGATCCAGCAATTCTACTTCTAAGTATATGCCAAGAGAACTGAAAGTAGATTCAAACTGTTATTTATGTATCAATGTTTATAGCAGCATTAGTCACATTATTTACATTATTCACAACTCAAATGTTTATCAGCAACTAAACACATAAACAAAATGTGGTCTATGCATAAGATGGAATATGATTTCACCATAAAAAGGAATGAAATTCTGAAACAAGCCACAACAGAGATTAACCTTTAAAACATTATAAATAACTCAGACAAAAAAAAGACAAATACTGTATTCCATTTATTTGAGGTAACCAGAATTCAAAGAGACAGAAAGTATAACAGAGGCTACCAGTGGTTGTGGGAAGAGATAAAGACAGTGAATGTTCTTTTGGATACATCAAATCTGAGGCACCTGTAAAACATCCAAGTTGAGATGTCCAGAAGACAACCACTATAGAAGTCTACCACTCAGAAGAGATCTAACTTGGAGTGATAAACCTGGCATCCTAAGTATAGTGATGTGGCTGACACCAAAGAAGTGGACAATACTAAGCAGTCAAAACAAACAGAGAAAGAGAGGACAGAACTCACACTGAAGAGATGAGCAGAGAAAGAGAAGCCTGCAAGGGGATGAGAAGGAGCTCCTGGTAAGGCAAAAGAGATCTTCAGCTAAAGATGGCACACAGGTGTCACTTTTACTCTCCCCTCAGAGCCTCCCTAAACCACAGCCAAGGGATTTAAAACATTAAAAGACATAAACACACAAGGGCAACAAACAGACAACAAGACAATACTAAAATTTTAGTAGCAGATGGATGAGTGATAACTGACTTAACAGAATCAAGAATGATTCTGAATCCTAAGTCAGAGAACACACCCAGAGCAACTTGATTTGCAGCCCCTAAGGGTTAAAAAATTGTTGCCACCAGGTGCTCCTTGACATGAGGGAAAATGTAGGGATGAAAACAGGAAGACTGGTTACAAGTCTGTTGAAGAAGAATGTCACTCTGGGCCATACCTCCCAGCTAGCAAACATTCCTTGGTTTTACCTCCAAGAAAGGTAAAACAGCAAGTGACTGGACAGGAAAAGAACACACAAAGTTAAGGCAACGATACCATATTGCAAGCAGGAGAATTAGGAAAACGTCTGCACAATAAATGCTAAATGTCAAGATCTCAGCTTTATTCCCTCACTCAGCAACCAGAATATTAAGCCAGTGGTTTGAAAAGGTTCTTCCTTAGTAAATCCACTACCCATGCAAAAAGACCTAAAGATATTGACATCAGGGGTTCCCCCAAAGAAACAGTAAAGCTAGACCAGACTTCAGTAAAGCCTACAATCAACCCCATCCATGCGTGTGTGTGTGCTTAGTTGTTCAGTCATGTCCAACTCTTTGCAACCCCATGGACTGCAGCCCACCAGGCTCCTCTGTCCATGGGGATTCTCCAAGAAAGAATACTGGAGTGTTGCCCTGCCCTCCTCCAGGGGATTTTCCCAACCCAGGGATGGAACCCAGGTCTCCCGTGCTCCAGGGGGATTCTTTACTGTCTGAGCCACCAGGGAAGCCCCCATCCATACGTACAGAGGCTCAAACCAAGCCTCAGTGCCCCAGTCTTAAATGAGCACTCAGACAAGGATTACCAGACTTCCAAGGAAAGCTTCTGGCAACAAACATACTGACCAAAAGCAGCAAACAAACAAGCAGCTTGAAAGAAACAGAGACCTATGTAAAGATATGAAAACTTAAAAAAAAGAAAACTCTACTATTAATATCCTCAGAGAGATGACAGGGCATATGTCATCCATGAAATAACAACAGGATGCTATGAAAAAGAAACACTCAGGTAAAGAAAAGAACTCTTCCCTTTCTCATTTATTCTTATAACTTATTTGATTTTTTTAAATTAAATATCAAATCTCAAAAAATAAATTTAAATAATTACATCTAATATTAATGGAGAGGGATGGATAGAAGTACATTCTGGACCCTTCTTAAAAATTTCCTTGTACAAAGACAAGGTGTGTGTGCATGCTAAGTTGCATCAGTCATGTCTGACTCTTCGCGACCCCATGGACTGTAGCCCACCAGGGTCCTCTGTCCATGGAATTCTCCAGGCAAGATTATTGGAGTGGGTTGCCATGCCCTCGTCCAGTGGGGTTTCCCTACTCAGAGATAGAACCCACGTCTCCTGCAGCTCCCACATTGCAAGCAGATTCTTTACCACTCAGCCCAGGGAAGCCGTACAAAGATAACGTACAACTGCAAATGTGCGTATGCACAGGCACAAGCATGAAGACACGGGACACTTGCCTGTTTTCTTCTGAGATTTCAATTAGACTCTTCTGCAGAAAATGAAGCACTGAAACAAAAAGGACACAGGAAAAAAATCAGAATTTAAAACTGTGAACTCTGACTTCAGCACAAGTAAATATTTCGAATCATTGCTACCTAAAACGATATCATAAAAGTAGAAATTTAAAAGGAAGGAGCGTAATATACCTTCATCATCTGTAGTACTCCACCTACTGCCAAGAAACTTAAAAGAATCAGTTACAAAATGACTTATACAAGCAGTCACCTCTCAGAATAAAATAAAATAGAACTTACCATTTTCAAGAAGATTATTAACACTTGATCTACCTGTGGGGAGAAAATTAACACTGGTAAGGAGTTTCAGAACTAAAATTAACACCATTCAAAACACTGATGGAATGACAGGTGTCAGTCAGGGAAAAGTGCTAGAAAAAAAAAGCTAGCTTACCCAAGTCAAAGTTTTCCATACAGGAAGATATATTGTCAATAACTCTTCTGTAAGAGTAGAGATCAGTACTCGTATTCAATGCTTCCTGAAGACGAGAAGTAAAACTTTGTGTAGCCTCAATTAGAAAAAATTCAGGTAGGCCATTTAGTGAGCTACAAAAAAGAACCNTAGCTTACCCAAGTCAAAGTTTTCCATACAGGAAGATATATTGTCAATAACTCTTCTGTAAGAGTAGAGATCAGTACTCGTATTCAATGCTTCCTGAAGACGAGAAGTAAAACTTTGTGTAGCCTCAATTAGAAAAAATTCAGGTAGGCCATTTAGTGAGCTACAAAAAAGAACCAAATATTAAAAATTTGACAACCTTAGAGTATGTTCAAGGAAATGTTGGGAGGGAAGAGAATATTACAAATGAAGACATATTGAACTGTATCTTCAAAATACAGTAAAAAAAATAACTTCACACCACTATCATTGGAACTCCTTGGTCTATCATCTCTCCTCTGGTCTTCCTGTTTCCAACCTGCTTCGCTCCCTTTCCAAGGACTAACCTCAACACAGCAGCCAGACTAATATTACTGAAACACCATTATTCTTCTGCCTAAAACCATCCTACAATGTTCTTCTCAGTCCATGCAGTAGTCAAAGTGCTTACAATGACTTATGAGACTTTATACAATACGGCCCCCTCATTATCTCTCTGGTTCATCTTGATCCTTGTTCACTTAGCTCTAGCTACACAGCCTGCCTCCATTCCAACAACATGCCAAAGTCTTTGTAGTTGTTATTTCCTCCACGTGGAATTCTCTTCTCTCAAATATCCCAAAGATTATTTCCCATTAATCATTTCCTCATCACTTTCAGGTCAATCTCAAAGATCACCCTATCAATGACACTAAACAAAGATATCTGAAAAGACTACTATATTTTAAACTGTAGCCCTCACCCCCATCCTTGGTACTCCCTTTCCTACTTCTCTGCTTTATTTCTTTATCCATAGCACTCATTCCCTCTAATTCCTGTATATTTTGCTTATTTTTCTATCTTCTGTCTTCCTCTTAGAAATAACCTCCATTCTGAACTCCCTTATGACCCAGCAATCCCACTGCTGGGCATACACACCAAGGAAACCAGAATTGAAAGAGACACATGTACCCTAATGTTCATTGCAGCACTGTCTGTAATAGCCAGGACATGGAAACAACCTAGATGTCCATCAGCAGATGAATGGATAAGACAGCTGTGGTACATATACACAATGGAGTATTACTCAGCCATTAAAAAGAATACATTTGAATCAGTTCTAATGAGATGGATGAAACTGGAGCCAATTATACAGAGTGAAGTAAGCCAGAAAGAAAAACACCAATAC
>SJYV01002182.1:919572-943976 GCA_006410875.1 Neotragus pygmaeus
CTTGGACTGCAAGGAGATCCAACCAGTCCATCCTAAAGGAGATCAGTCCTGGGTGTTCTTTGGAAGGACTGATGCTAAAGCTGAAACTCCAATACTTTGGCCACCTCATGCGAAGAGTTGACTCATTGGAAAAGACTCTGATGCTGGGAGGGATTGGGGGCAGGAGGAGAAAGGGACGACAGAGGATGAGATGGCTGGATAGCATCACCGACTCGATGGACATGAGTTTGGGTGAACTCTGGGAGTTGGTGATGAACAGGGAGGCCTGGCATGCTGCAATTCATGGGGTCACGAAGAGTCGTACACGACTGAGTGACTGAACTGAACTGATCAAAAGTTTTGATAGGCATAAGTCTGGTCAAGAAATTTCACTTCTAGGAATTCATTTCAGAGAAATACGCATATATAATTACATAAACAATTAAGAATATTACTGTAACATTGTTGGAATAATGAAAACTTGAAAGCAATCTATCAATGGAGAAGACATTAAATAATATGTAATATGGCACATATGAATTTCAGTGCATCCATATTATGGAGTATCTATAGAAAGATAGAAAGAATGAGGACTTTCGGTGGAAATGTAAAACAGTGCAGCCATATGGAAAATTGCTTGCAAGTTCCTTGGAAAATTAAAAATAGAGTTACCATATTCAGCAATCCCACTTCTGCATATATATCCAAAAGAACTGAAAGCAGGATCTCTAAGAGATATTTGCACACCTATGTCCAAAAAGCAGTAATACTCATAAGAGTCAAGAGGAAGAAGCAACCCAAATCTCTATCAGCAGGTGAATGGATGGACAATGTGCTATATAAATACAACAGAGTAGTAATCAGCCTTAAAAGGAAGGATTGCTGTCATGAGTTATAACACAGATGAATCTTGAGGACACTGTTAGTCACAGAAAGATAAGCACAAATATTCCACTTATACAAGGTACCAATCAAAACCATAGAAACAGAAAGAATAATGGTGGTTGCCAGGGACTAGGGGAAGAAGGAAATAAGGAGTTCTTGTTTAGTGAGTACAGTTTCAGTTTTATAAGATGAAAAAATTTTAGAGATCCACAGCATAACAATGTGAATACACTTACCAATACCAAACTGAACACTCAAAAATGGCTAGGGTGGTAAATTTTATGTTATGTGGGTGATTTTTAACTACAACTAAAAAAAAAAAATAGACTATACTGACATGAAAATATCTCTAAGACATTCTTTAGTGAAGAATAACCTATGAAGAAACACCCAGAGTATAATCCCATTATGTAAAAGCATGCATACACTAAATCCAAAGACAATATCTAGAAAGAAACACCAAAATGTTAAGTAATAACCTTTACTAAGAAAAAAGAGAGGCCAGAAATAGTGCAATGGAAAGCTCACTTTTTATTTTGTGTACTTGCCGACTAAGGTCCGTCTAGTCAAGGCTATGGTTTTTCCTGTGGTCATGTATGGATGTGACAGTTGGACTGTGAAGAAAGCTGAGCACTGAAGAATTGATGCTTTTGAACTGTGGTGTTGGAGAAGACTCTTGAGAGTCCCTTGGACTGCAAGGAGATCCAACCAGTCCATTCTGAAGGAGATCAGCCCTGGGATTTCTTTGGAAGGAATGATGCTAAAGCTGAAACTCCAGTACTTTGGCCACCTCATGTGAAGAGTTGACTCATTGGAAAAGACTCTGATGCTGGGAGGGATTGGGGGCAGGAGGAGAAGGGGACGACAGAGGATGAGATGGCTGGATGGCATCACGGACTCGATGGACGTGAGTCTGAGTGAACTCTGGGAGTTGGTGATGGACAGGGAGGCCTGGTGTGCTGCGATTCATGGGGTCGCAAAGAGTCAGACAAGACTGAGCGACTGAACTAAACTGAACATATAGCTTTAAGTTTTTACACTAAGCATATATTTCTATATTACCTATGTAATTAAAAACATTTAAACAAAAACAGATAGGACAGAGAGAAAAAAAACAGTAGGGTGACAGGTTTAAATTTAACCAATAATTACATTACATGTAAATATACTAAACCAGGAGCCTGCAAACTATAGCCTATAGCCTATTTTTTTAAGGTCTGTGACCTAAGAAGCCTTTTACATTTTTAAAGAATTATGATAAATGAATAAACAAGACAAATCAAAGACAAAATTGTATGAATGAAATTGCTAAGTGATATATTTCATTTCAGTTTTACCAAAGAGGGAACCTTTGCTTTCTTTTTTTTCTTACCTTGCCAAGACTTTCTTCAAGGGATTCTTTAGATTCAAAGAAAGATAAATGCCTGCTAAAATATCCAAACAACTTCGAATAGTCGGATCACATGTGCCATTTTTATTTGCCTTCTCCAGTAAGGGCACAATCTATAATCAAAAAAATTCAAAGTTATAGTAATTTTTTGCTAATATCAAGTATAGCAAAGTAACATGGATTCAAATACTTTAAGTCTCAATTTTAATGTGTAATATTTTCCACACTACACTGTTTTAAACACCTATTTCAACATTTATTTACTTTTTTAAACCATGCCCCCAATACTCACTCTAACCTCCAGACCCACCTTCATTGAAAATTACTGACTTGTTAATGGCTTAAGGTACAAGAATTCTGTAGCATTACTGAAAACCAGTGATACATTTAACTGCTTTCCAAAAAATACTATGCAAGTTCAAATGATAAATCCTAATATCCAAACACTAGTCAGGACAATTTTTACATTTTACATTAATTTTTTAATGCATCTGCTAAAAAGTTTTGAAGATCCAGATCGACAGAAATATTTTTTTATCTCCACCAAAAAGGTATGCACTATTATCTCATCATCCTACCTATATACAACTCCAACAGTGGTAAAGCCTCAATATGGCTTACATTGCCACTTTGAATAAAAAAATATCATAAAATGAATAGAAAAAAAAAATTCCTATTCTTTAATGATGCCTTAGTATTAAGTAATTAGGAGCCTGGAGAAGGAAATAGCAACCAACTCCAGTATTGTTGCCTGGGAAATCCCACGGACAGAAGAGCCTGGCAGGTTACAGTCTATGGGGTACAAAAGAGTCCACAGGACTTGGCGACTAAACAGCAACACATGTATATATAGGATGATTCATTCTGCTGTACAGTAGTAGTAACAAACATTGAGAGCATATATATATATATTCCAAATTTAAAAAAATAATTAGGAGCCAAAAATTATCGGTTAATTTTAGGACTTCCTTGGTGGCTCAGTTGATTTTAGAAACCCATAATAGCACGATAACCTCCAGGATGCATCCATGAACGTCAGATCAGCCTTACCTGTTTAACATAATGGATCTGTGACACTCCATCAGTGAGTTGTACACAGTGCAACAGCAAAGAAGCTAGATTTTTCCCTTCCACATCAGCCAAGGCTATACAAAACAAAACAAAACAAAAATTTCTTCAATGATTTCACAATATATAGATAAGAGTTTACCTTTGTTATATGTTCTATAAAATGTAAACATTTATAAACAAACAAAACCCAGAAGAACTTAGACTGAAGATGTTTAAGAAAACCATTTTATATCCAAAACTGAATGTAAAGAACATGGAATAATTAAACTCCAAGAGTTTGAACATTCTGTGATATGGAGTCCCAGAGATAAATAAACCATTTGCAAGCTAGAAAAGAGATAAACAATCAGAAATCACTTACATTTCAAAGTTTCAAGGTCCTGATGACAAACGGTCAATGAGGTAACTTGTGTTTCTTTCTTCTTCTTTACACCCATTTTAAATAGAATTAACAGGAGTCACTACAAGAAAGAAGAGATTTAAGACACTGCTTAAGGATGTCCCTGGTGGTCCAGTGGCTAAGATTCCATGCTCCCAATGCAGGGGCCTGGGTTCAATATTTGGTCAGGGAACCAGATCCCACACACCACAACTAAGAGTGCGAACCTGCAATGAAGATGAAAGATCCTGCGTGCTGCAACTAAGATCAGCACCGCTAAACAAACAACAAATAAATAAAAATAAAGATTTTTTTAAAGAGACTGTCTAATGCACTGAAGAACCCTGTGTGTTGACATTTGGCGCCAGATAATTCTTTGCCACAGGGTATCATCCCAAGCACTGTAGGACATGGCCTCTGCCCACTAGATAGATGCCAATAGCATCCTTCTTCCTCTGCTGCTGCTGCTGCTAAGTCGCTTCAGTCATGTCCGACTCTGTGACCTCATAGACGGCAGCCCACCAGGCTCCCCCATCCCTGGGATTCTCCAGGCAAGAACACTGGAGTGGCCTTCTTCCTCTAAGTTGTGGCAACCAAAAAAGGTCTCCAGTCATTGCCAANGACCTCATAGACGGCAGCCCACCAGGCTCCCCCATCCCTGGGATTCTCCAGGCAAGAACACTGGAGTGGCCTTCTTCCTCTAAGTTGTGGCAACCAAAAAAGGTCTCCAGTCATTGCCAAATGTCCCCCTGGGGAGCAAAGCTGCCACAGGCTAAAACTACTGCCCTAAGGATTGCTGTTGTGAAAAACTTTTTTTAGACTCAAGAAGAGTTTATTACTGTCTAAGGTTACTTTTACCTACCCAGTCTTTGTATTTTAAATACAGCAAACCTTCATTTTAAACAAACAAACCAGAACGGCTTTTCAAAAATATAGTAGGCCTACCTTATTTCTGTGACTTCTTGGACTGACAGATCAGGAGGTATCCTAACAAGCTGTATCTTGATTTCTGAAAAATATTTGATAAAGGAAACTTTCACATACTATCCCTGTGAGTTTGCTTTCAGCTAATAAATAGAGTTTGTTTCAGCTAACAGGATTCACAATAGGCTGAACAAAGATACTCAAAGGATACACACTCAGAGTACCATGTGGTCTGAAGACAAGTCGCTAGGGAAATGCCACATGGGGCTCTCTTCTTGAGGATTTTTAGTGGTGTTTATCATGTAGACTTATTAGAGGACATAATACAGTGAATTAAGAAAAGACAGAGCTATGAGCATTCAACAGTGTTGGATGATAGAATCAGGATTTTAAAAGTGACCAATAAACTGGAATAAACTTACCAAGATGAAACAGAAATAAATGTAAGATACTGCTTTTGGATAAGAACAATACAGTACAGGATTTATAATACCCAGAAATACAGGATGGGGAGGACGTAGGAGAGATAAAATGTGATTTGAAACAATTCAACACATGGTTTGTGAGCCACAAGCCAATAGTACAACATGACTTAAAAACCACATTAGAAATCAGCTAGACCAAGGGATGGTCATCTTCACAGGTCAGGGAATGTATGGAGCATTAGGTGCTGTGCTAGTAGCCCTATCTTAAGGAGCCATAGCAAATGATGGAGCTTCTAAGCTTCCCTGATAGCTCAGCTGGTAAAGAATCTGCCTGCAATGCAGAAGACCCCAGTTAGATTCCTGGGTCGGGAAGATGTGCTGGAGAAGGGATAGGCTACCCACTCCAGTATTCTTGGGTTTCCCTTGTGGCTCAGTTGGTAACAGAATCCGCCTGCAATGCAGGAGACCTGGGTTCGATCCCTGGTTTGAGAAGATCCCCTGGGAGAAGGGAAAGGTTACCCACTCCAGTACTCTGGCCTGGATAATTCCATGGACTATATAGTTCATGGGGTTGCAAGAGTCGGACACAACTAAGAGAGACACTTTCACTTTCCAAGGAACAGCCAGATTTCTGAAGGTCCTGGAGAGCACCTCCCTTCAGAAAACAGTTCACTAAATCAAAGGTGTTTGGCCTAGAGAAAAGAGGACAGGATGAGTGCCTTAAAAGAGCTGCTGTTGGAAGACTGATTGGGAGAAAGAGGAATAGATTTTATTCTGTAGTTTTGGTTTTTTTTTTTCTTTTTTTGGCCACACTGCTGCACAGCTTGCAGGATCTCAGTTCCCTGGACCAGAGATTGAACCCAGGGTCACAGCAGTGAAAGCGCTGAGTCCTAACCAATGGACCACCTGGGAAGTCTCAGATGTCTTCTGTCTTAGATGGCTATAGAAATAGGAGATGTCAGTGTAAGCTTCAGGGAGGCCAATTACAGCTTAATACAAAGAAAGAAATCTATGGTTCAATTATAAAATGAGCTGCCTTTCAGAGAACTTTCCAACACTGAGAATATCCAAACAGAAATTCAATGAACCCTTTTAACCTGGATTCCTGCAATAAACTCCTAATTGGTCTCCAGACTTCCATCCTGCCTCTGAAGAGTCCATTCTTTTCACAGTCATCAAAGCAATTTTTTTTCAAATATAACTACTCTCTTGCTTAAAAATTTCTAAGGGCTTTCATTTATACTTAGAATAAAATATAAATTTGAGATTTTGGCCTTCAAGGCCCTAAATAAACTAGCCCTTCCTTCCTCTGCAGTTCATTTCAAATCAATCTTCTCTTCACCATCTAGGGGACTTTGTATGTCCTGATATCTCTACTGTTAGCCTATTCCACCAAATCTTTGCAAGGCCAACTCCTCACCATTCAGGTCTCTTCCCAAACATTACCTCTTCTAAGAAGACTTCCATGGACACTTTTTAAAATTCCACCACTTCTACTCACATATAGGTCATTTCTATTGCTTTATTTTCTTTATAGCACTTACTACTACCTGAACTTACAAGAACTTGTTTATTTGCATATATGTCTCCCCTAGTAATAAAATGAATGAAGGCAGCAGTTTAATCTGTTTTATTCACTGTTTTAATCATCAATTCCCAAAACAGTACTTGCACTATCAGGTCCTTAAAAATTTTTGATGAATAAACTAATGGGTTAACAAACATTTATCAGTGATGTACTAAAAAGTATGTGTACTTTTAACAGCAGAAAAGTGGACTACTTGTCATCTTAAGTAAATTCTATATCCAAGTGACAAGCTAGTCCTGACACTGAGGAACCTATGGTCCCTCTGCAAAGTAAGAAATTAACACAGCAGTGAAATAGGAAAACCCACTTAACAGAAAATGGTAATAAAAATGGACACTGTTAGAAGGCATCGACAAGGTAAAAATTTGAAAAGCGACATGATTAAATCAAGGGGAACAGCACTAGGGATCACTTCCGAGGTAAGTCACCAATATACAAAGCTTAGAAGGGATAGAGATAGGCAAATGGGGAGAAGATTCTGTGATGAATAGTGACCAAATTTGCTGCAAAATTTTATCTTGGAACCCTTAAGACTACACAAAGAGGTTTGGAGCTTATGCGTGCTCAGTGGATGCCCAAACGTTTGTCCTCCCAATCTCGTGCCCACCTTAAGGCACTCCTTAAGTGGCCACAAGATGCTCAGTAAATTATACTCCTCCTGCGCCCCACTGGTTGCTCCCCTTATGATTCTGTTCCAGTGAAACCTACACCTTTCTGGCTGACTCCCACAAACAGTCTGTGGACAATTTCCCAACCACGTGGAGTCTAGGGAATGACAAGTNTTCTTATGAATATTTTTTAAAATAGCCTCAGAGTTTTAGCTCATGGATAGCCTATGAGAATATCTTGTTTTTAATCTTTAAAAATCCATCAAAAAGTATGCATTTATTGAACCCTTGCTATGTACTCAGCATTGTTCTAAGCACAGCAAGGAGCTAAATGCCCGTGTTGGGAAATGGTTAGGAATGAGGTCAAGGATGCAGGTTGGGGCCAGATCATGGGAGATATTAAAACTCATAGCAGGGGAGTTTAAACTTTATTTGCTTGGAAATGGAGAGCCTTTGAAGGTTTCTGAATTTTGAGATAGCAAAATGAACTTCAGCTTCTCCAGCAAATTAACACAGGATGGTGGCAATTTCATTCACCTCTCTTCACACCTAACTCCTAGGATGGTAGAGAGATGAAGTCAATGAGTGAGCGTTCTATACAGACCTCAACTGTGATGATAAAAGTATAAAGACTAGTTTATAGAAACTTGCTTTGAATAGTCAACTGATGATAATACACATATTCTGCAAAATAAGGGATATATGTGGGGTTGACCAGAAAGTTCATTTGGTTTTTCTGTAAGATTTATGGAAAAATCCAAATGAATTTTCTAGCCAACCCAATACTCAATAAGATGTTTCAATTAAAGGCTTTAAAATCATAAAGTAGATCAATAAGAGCATCCCTGATGGCCAGGAGAGATGGAGTGAAAGAAATTAACTATGAAGACTTAGACATTAGACATTTTCTAAATATACTTTGGTGAAGGACAGGGAAGCCTGATGTGCTGCAGTCCATGGGTTCACAAGGAGTCGGTCATGACTGAGTGACAGAACTGAACTGAAATATACCTTTAAGTTTTTTAATTGTATAAGTCTTGACCAATATTTTAAGATGCTGAAGGACAGGGAAGCCTGGCATGCTGCAGTCCATGGGGTGGCAAAGAATCAGACATGATCAAGTGACTGAACAACAATAACCGATCCTGTAAAAGCCAAGCATATCAACAATACTAGATAAGGGAATTTTAACTTATTATTTTAAACTAAAGGAATTACAAAATAAACCTAAGACCTCATTAGAGGCCAAGTTTTCACAAATATAGACACATTGAGCTGTGGTTGGCAGGGATGCATGTGACAGAATTTTGAAACACTTGTAATCTGTGAGTCAGTACTTCTGGAATGTTGAAGAAAGAATGATGGTAATCAATCCAAGAGGACAAAAAGGCATGTGCTCTGAGAGCCGTTCCAAGTCTATTTTAGCAAGTGCACATGTCTTCAAAATGAAAGATGCTCTCCAAATGGTCTAATGGCATCTAGATCATATAGGGTTCTTTTAAAAGACTTAAAAAAAAAAAGAACCCTATGTGATCCAGATGCAAAGATACTACAATATCTTATTGCAGTAAAACACATGACTCTAAATCACTGAAAAGGCTGAAGATAGCTCACAAACTATTTTTTTTAATGTTATTGAAGTATTGTTGATTTACAATGTTTTGTTACTTTCTGCTGCATAGCAAAGTAACTCAGTTAAGCATATATATATATATATATATANGAGACAGCAGCCCACCAGGCTCCCCCGTCCCTGGGATTCTCCAGGCAAGAACACTGGAGTGGGTTGCCATTTCCTTCTCCAATGCATGAAAGTGAAAAGTGAAAGTGAAGTCGCTCAGTCATGTCTGACTCTTAGCGACCCCATGGACTGCAGCCCACCAGGCTCCTCCTTGGGATTTTCCAGGCAAGAGTACTAGAGTGGGGTGCCATTGCCTTCTCTGTTGAAAGGAACTTAAATGGTGTTAAAAAAAAATGACTAGGAGGCCCAGTCAATAGAACTCAGGGCTGATTGAGTACAGCAGTAGGTGAGAGACAAAAATTGGAGATGATTTCTAGGATTTTGGTTCGAGTGAATACACTGTAGTAGTCCTATTCCTCTGGAAGGACTGAGTTGAAAGCCTGCAGAATAGCTGCTTGGAGCATTTTGGGGTATGAGTAAATATAGTTATGTTCCATAAATAAAGGGCAGGGAGGAAACCAGAGTTACTCAGCAGGGTTGGAAATAGAATGGACTGTGTGGTAGACATGGCTGTAAGTCATATGCAACTAGCAAATACCTTTTTGGACTTCCCTTGTGGCTCAGCTGGTAAAAAAAAAAAATCCGCCTGCAATGTGGGAGACCTGGGTTAGATTCCTGCATTGGGAAGATCCCCTGGAGAAGGGAAAGGCTACTCACTCCAGTATTCTGGCCTGAAGAATTCCATGGACTATATAGCCCATGGGGTCACAAAGAGTCAGACACTACTGAGCAACTTTTACTTCACTTGNTGGGAAGATCCCCTGGAGAAGGGAAAGGCTACTCACTCCAGTATTCTGGCCTGAAGAATTCCATGGACTATATAGCCCATGGGGTCACAAAGAGTCAGACACTACTGAGCAACTTTTACTTCACTTGAAATATAGTTAACACTCTTGCCCCTTTCAGTCAAAGCCCAGGTCACTTCTGTGGGCACTTCTGTTAGAAATTCTACAAAATAGGGCCATTCAACTTTACTTTAAAATATCATGCAAAATAGTGTCTCCTTTCAACTGAATACTCTACCCTAGTGTCTCATGGTACCGGTTCTCTGGCCACACACTAATGTCAGCATTCACAGCCTACTTTGCCTAGAGTTATGTTGCCAGAGCTTTTGTTTTCTTTGGTCAGAATTGGCTTAGCAGATGGTGATGCTCTCCCTGCCTGAGAGAGGAGGGACTTGAGCAAGGAGAGACCAGGGAAGGTCAGGTCTATAATAGTAACAGCCAGCATTAATGCGGCACTCAACACAAGCCACACCTCTTCTCAGCCCTTCACAGAGGAGAGCTCTCTTAATCTTTATACAAATGTATTAATATCAGCTAATTACTATCTCCACTGTGCAAATGAGAAAACTGACTTTTCTTGAGGTTAAGAGAAAGGATTGAGTCAGAGACCCAAGTATGACAGTTTACCACTGACTATGTAAGCTAACTTCTTTCATCCTGTTTTCTCATCTTTTAATAAAAGCTAGTTTCCTACATTCCTGTGATAAGTAAATGAGATTGCACATGGAAAGTGCCTGTCTGGGTTTCTGGAACAGAAAACATGTTCAATAAATGGTCTGTTATTTTTTCCCACTCACACTTGATGGTCACCCACAAGCCCTCTTGGGCTCACTGCCTCTCAGTTAATTTTCAGCACCCCCAGTGGTAGGCTGAACAAAGATTCCCCAAATAGTCCATGTGATAATCCTGGGACCTGTGAATGTGTTATGTGGTAAAAGGGACTTTGCAAATGTGATTCAATACAGGATTTTTGAGATGAGATTATTGTGGATTTCCAGGTGACCTCTATCACAAGAGTCCTCAGGAGATGGAGGCAGGAGGATTGAAATCAGAAAAAGATGTGATAACACAAACAGGGGTTAGCATGATGTGTTCTGAAGATGAAGGAAAGAGCCACGAGCCAAGGAATGCAGGTGGAAAGAAAGAAATGGAAAGACAAGGAACACAGCCATGCTGACACCTTGATTTTTAACTCCAGAAGACCCATTTCAGGCCTCTGACCTGCAGAACTATAATAAAAAGAGTGTGTGTTGTTTTAAGCTACCAAACATGTAGCATTTGATATAGAGGCAATAACAAACTATTGTACTCCCTAAATAAAAAAGAGGGTGGATGCCAGGCTCTGCTTACTTCCGGGTCCAGGCCAGACCCTCTCCAGTGTACTCACCTGGCCCACTGCCTTCAGCCCCTTAGCTCAGACAGCCTTAGGGCTAGTGAGACTAAACCCTGTGCTGCTGGGATTTTTGTGTGGTGCATTTTTTTTTTCTTTTCTTGATTGAAAGAATAGATTTTGAGGAGAGAAAAGACATGGAGCAGAGAAGTATAGAATTGAAAACGAATACAAGTGCAAGCTGTTTTGTTGTTTTTTAACCACAGCAAACTAGTACTGCTGCTGCTGTTGCTAAGTCGCTTCAGTCGTGTCCGACTCTGTGCGACCCCATAGACGGCAGCCCACCAGGCTCCCCTGTCCCTGGGATTCTCCAGGCAAGAACACTGGAGTGGGTTGCCATTTCCTTCTCCAATGCATGAAAGTGAAAAGTGAAAGTGAAGTCGCTTAGTCGTGTCCGACTCTTAGCGACCCCATGGACTGCAGCCCACCAGGCTCCTCCTTCCATGGGGTTTTCCAGGCAAGAGTACTGGAGTCAGGTGCCATTGCCTTCTCCACAAACTAGTACAGACAGACCCAATACAATATATCACAGTAAAGGTTCAAAAATCAAGGTGTGCCCTGAGAAAGGTTGAAAGATTCAGGCTCTGGGCTTTGGAATTTAGGCTGCGGGCCCTGTTTGGGGGTAGATCCCTGGGTACCTAGCACAATCCACGTTTTCAACCGGATTGGACCAGGGGAATGTCCGCTTGGTCCAGCGATAGAAGTGGAGGCAGTGTTGGATATCCTGTGCCATATGACCACTGAAGTTCCTCCCCTCGTTGCAGCGCCAGGTGGGGCTGCACTTCCTCTAGGTCGTATTTCTCCAGCCCACCAACAGTGCATCCCAACCAGAGTCCTGCGCATCTCCTAAGCACATGTGCGCTTCATCATGGTCGTCCGGTCTCAGGTGGTTCCTATGGGGCCAGGTCTGGCTGACATCTGCGGTCTCCTGGGAAAGACCTAAGCCTATCCTAAACTTTCCTGGCTTGTGTGGCACTCGCCTCTGCCTGTGCTCAAAGTTTGATGTGGGAATGGGTAAATTCAGGCAGTGAGGGTCCATCTCATAACGGTGTGAAATATTTGTCCAAACCCAGCTACCTCTTCCAAGTCTGGTAGCCCACCCAGGTGGGCAGGAGCCGAGGATTCTCAGAAGAAATAAACCATACTGTCTGCACCCCAGCACGCAAGAAACCTTTGTGCTGTTCTCGGGGGGAACATACCAACAAGGGTCCTACAAGAACAGGAATTACTGCCCAGCCCAGGAGTCTGGCTTAGACTAGCTCCTCACTACCTGTGGGACAACATCTTAGTCCCCTATACCCAGAGCTGTCCTGTACTAGAGAGGAACGCATGTGGTCCCTTCAACTAGACCCCTTCCCCTAATTCCAATCATTTTCAAGTATTCCTTATCCCAGACCTTTAGAGCAGGCAGAGCTGAGAGTCTCATTTTACTGATGGAGAAACATTCAAATGGAACAAATGACCAGTGTGCAGTGGTGCTGGTACTTAGTCCAGGGTTCCTTCCATTATATTCCAAACTCTCGTTTTTATATGCAAATGAGGCCAACTGTCTTGGTGACACTTTCCTACAAAATGAAACAATGCCATAATAATAAGGTCTTGGGAAATTAATGGTACTAAATGAGTAATTTGGGTTTAATGTTAAATACTGGAGTAGGTGACCCAGAGCCAGAGAGAGTGGCTTTCTGAGTGTCTCGTGGCCAGATGACAATGTAACTGCAACAACAGGGTACTGATACTATCATCACAGGAAAGTCATGCATGACCCAGAAGCTGAGTGAATGATTTGAGTGTGAGCTCTGACTTTTAGGGCCTGAAATGACAAAACTAAAATGTTAAGTCTCCAAATAAATGTCAGAGGTTTCCACAATTATTTCTGCTTAGTGTGAAGAACCTCATAGTTTACAGTGAAAGAGCTCCTTTATCCATTTACTCAATGAATATTTATTAAACGTTGTCTCAAGTCAGTTCCCCCAGGAAACAGATTCTAGACAGAGATTTGTGTAAAGGAGAGTTACTGGCAAGTACTCTTGAGAACAACCCTGGCAAGGGCTTGAGGGAAACAGAATCAGTTAGAAAGTGTTGAACTGCGATGAATTTACTACAGGGGCCTTAGGCAATCCTACTGGGCGTTCTGGAGTTGTTTGGAAGGGACAGAGCTTCTGTCCTACATTGAGCAGTTATTGGATCAGGTGGTGAGCTGTCTGTCGCAGCTGAGACAAGCCACACTGAGGGGACAAATGCCTTGGCTCCTACTGTGTTCTGGGCACTGTGGGATGGTCTGTGTTAGTCACTCAGTCATGCCCGACTCTTTGTGACCCTGTGGACTGTAGCCCGGCAGGCTCCTCTATCCATAGAATTCTCCAGGCAAGAATACTGGAGTGGGTAGCCATTCCCTTCTCCAGGGGATCTTCCCAACCCAGAGATGGAACCTGGGACTCCTGCACTGCAGGCAGATTCTTTACCATCTGAGCCACAGGGAAGCCCATGCCATGGTCTAGTGATATGATATTGAACAAAACAAGGTCTCTGCCTTCAAAGGTAACTATGAGGGCAGAGTTTAAAAAGAAGCAAAAACATTTTTAAAGAAAAAACCAGGAAATAGAAAATTATCTTGTAGTTAGAAACTGTATCCCATAAATTTAACAAAGAAAAATCCTTGCCTTTTATTGATGGCAATTAAACAGTTGAAATATTTAGGGTGAAAAATCAATTCACTCTCTCCTGATTAAAAAAAAATTGAAGAAGAATTAAAAGTCATCCAGGAACTGTTCTAGAGAAACCGTGTAGTACATGTAATTGAAGCCACAGGAGATTACTTTGGTATTCATCTGTAATGGACGGTGGATCCCTTCAGCCCTGCCCAAGAATAGGTGATGGGCCTTGATCTCTAGGCTGAGGCCTGCAAGTGGTCTCAGCTGCTGGAAAAGAGGGCTGCCTTTGCGAGTAGGGGTGTGCTGCTGTTGGTACTGACTCAGCTCCTGTTGGCTTGGTGCCCTGACCCAGTCCCGTTCTCCCAGCCATGCTCTCCCTTACGTTGTTTTGTCCCTCTTCTTCTTCCACCTGTAGAATCTTTATTTCATCTCAGAGAAAAGTGCTTGCCTGTTATCCCAGTCTGTTACTTGTAGTATGACAATAAACTCTGTTCTTGAGCCCTTTAGGCTCTAAATATTTGAAATAAACAAAACAATTTCTTGGCCATGAGTTTGAAAAAAATCATGTGGACCTTAAAAAGTCAAAAATTGCCTTTCTTGTCCCCGGTTGAGCTATGGTGTCCATTCCCTGAAGCAGGAGTGGAATGTCCTGGCGTTTTGGGTGTGGGCAGAGGACCGTAATAGAGGTACCTGTGGACAGTGCTAAACCCTGCTCAGAGCTTCAGATGCTCCCCACCAAATGAACATATCTGCTTGGATGCCCTGCTTCCAACTCCTATTTCTTTTTGTCTTGTTTCAGACTTCTCCTGAATTCTCCATATAGCTTGTTTTCCTAAAGCGGCAAAAACTCTGAGGATCTTTCTTTCCCTTGAACTCCACTCCCTCCCAGCTGACTAGTCACCAAGTTCTAGATAGCTCCATATTTGCAATAACTGTCCTAATACAAGACACAGCTAACAACCTCCTTACCCCAGCACCACTGACATTCTGAACCATAAAATTTCTTGTTGTGAAGTGTCCTGTGTATTGTAGGGCGTTTAGCAGCATCCCTGGTCACGACCCACTAGATGTCAGCAGAACCCTTAGTTGTGACAATTAATGTCTCTTGTACTAGTCCTGAGCTGGGCCATGTTGGAGGCAAAAGGAAAAATGTGTGCCCTAGGTACACTTCTCAAAATGTCCTCTCATATTGTGAACTAAGTACAAAAAGTTAAAGTCATACAATAATAAGAAAACTGAATTTACTCTTTGCTAATGTGAAATTTGAAGGAAAAAAAAAAAAAACTGAAAACCATTCCAGAGATACTTTGCAGTGCCCAGTACAAAATGAAAAGACAGGGCCCCTTGTTAAATTATGAAGAATTCACACTGACAGCAGAACAGTGAACAACTGGGGAGCCCTCTCTAAGTGGAGGGTCCCTCTGCATGTGAGGCCCTGTTCACCTGCACAGTTCCCATACCCTTGAAGCCAGACCCGAACCCCACATTACCCAATCAGCCTGTTGGGAACTATGACAGCTGTGTGGGCCCTGGGAACCCCAAGCAGATTGGAAACAACTGTTTCCATTGCACAATAACACAGAGCCCTAAAACAAACAACCCTGTGAATTTTTGGCATTCATTTTGATTTTTATCAAAATGTTACATTAATTTAACATAATATTTATCTTGGGTTCTGAAGATTTTAGCACTCTCTTAAATTTTGTACCTGAGGTGAGTTCCTTCTCAATCTCAACCCCGCTCTAGGCTTTGTCAAATGTTCCCTGATGGCTCAGCAAGTAAAGAATCTGCCTGAGACACAAGTTCCATCCCTGAGTTGGGAAGATCCCTGAAAGAGAGCATGGCAACCCACTCCAGGATTCTTACCAGGAAAATCCCATGAACAGAGGAGCCTGGTGGGCTCCATGGGGTCACAAAGTGCCGGACACAAGTGAAGTGACTGAGCACACACTCGGCTGCTGATTCAGAGCAGTAAGTCTTAAACTTGCTCTGCATCAAATTCACCTGCAGGGCTTGTTTCAACACAGATTGGTGAGTCCCAGTCTCAGAGTTTTTTGATTCAGTAGGTCAGGAGTGGGGCCTGAGAACTGGCATTTCTGAGTTGTCAGGTAATGCTGAAGTTGCTGGTCCAGGGCGCATGGAGAACCACTACTTTCGAGCCTTCCTTTCTGTCACGCCAGTGAGAATGATATTTCCAAAATCCAAGGCACTTCTCTGCTTAAAACTCTTCAGTGGTCTCCATGCCCTATAGAATATAATACATGCTATTCGCATGGCATATATCACTTTGATGTTCCCCCTCCTGTGCCTCCTACACAATTCTCTAGTAATACAGGACTGGATAACTCTTATTAAGTATCCTTTAATACTCAAATCAGCTCGCATCTTTATAAGCCTCTAGATTGAGTTTTGTGTTTTTTCTTTGTCGTCTCATTGAACATTTTGTATATCTCTTCGTTAGTATTGAGCTTTATATAAACTAAAGTCTACCCCTTCAGAGAGCAGAATCCTGGAGGACTGGAATTATCTTTATCCCTCTAGTCCCTGCTCTGTGCCGTGCTTAGTCATTCAGTCGTGTCCAACTCTTTGTGATCCCGTGGACTGCAGCCCACCAGGTTCCTCTGTCTATGGGTAAGAATACTGGAGTGGGTATGCCCTCCTTCAGGGGATCTTCCCAACCCAGGGATTGAATCCAGGTCTCCCACATTGCAGGTGGATTCTTTACTGTCTGCGTCACCAGAGAAGCCTTGCTGTAGTCTGCTGCAAACAAGTGCTCCAACAGCACCCAAAGAACTGAGCTGGACCTACCCAAATGCTGTTCTGTTATGGTGGAGTCAAACAAAGAGGAAAAGGCTACCACCTCAGGTGACAGATAGAGATTTCAGGGCACAGGGAAGCACAACTGAGTCACAAGAGTTTTGAAGTTTAAGAGTCTGGCAAACAGTCTTCTAAATGTCTATAAGAGTCGAATGTTTTTTAATGGAGAATCAACCCTTAATGTATAATTGGTTACCTCTAGATCCTATTGTTAGCAATTCCATATAAGCTATGAAAGACAGAAGCTAGGGAAGAACATTTGAAATGTTGGTTAGAACCCGTAAGAAATGCACTCAGAAAGAAAGAGCAGCAGTAGAATAGAGTGATTTACAATGATAAGGATAGGGGGGAAAAGCACACAAGAAAAAATATTCTTAGATCCAGAGGAAAAGTTTTTTTCCCCACTAAAAGGTAATGTTTATCATGTTAAACTTCTTTAATATCAATATCATTAAATATCCTTAATATCATCAAAGCAGTTTAACATGATAAAAATTACCTTTTAGTAGGGAAAAAAACTTTTCCTCTGGATTCTATTACATTCTATTACATTGAATATATTTCAAGAAATCACTTGACTTCATTGCTTTAAAATAAGTTTAACAATCATTTTATAATGCAAAAGATCAACACTGAACTTCAAAGTACAGAGCTACCATATGAATCAATTTAAGTGAAATTTGTTTGGATAGTTGGCTCTTGAAGTCATGGAAAAAAGATGGGAAAATGAAGTTCATAGTACCTCAAAGGAAAAAGTGATCTGCAATCCAACATGGAAAATGTTAGATGTCTTCTGGGACAAAGTAAACCAAAATTCTGACTTAAAGTTATTACCATCAAACTTAAGACAGAAAGCCACATGGCAGTGCTTCAGATTTCAATAGTATCTTTGAGAAAAATGTATTTGTATTCTATTCCCAATATACTGATTTCAATCATACACCTTTGGGGTTTTCCACACTTTTTAAAATACACAACATTTTTGTTAGGGAAATTTGAATATAACCTACCTCATTGGAAATCATGATTGTATGTTTCTGGAATACGACTGTGCTTCAAGGAAGGACTTACTACCCAGGCTGCTGGGAATTCAGTGACCAGACAATGTCCAGCTGACACTCCCATCAAGGTTTCCCAAAACTGTTTGCCACACCCAAGCTCACATCCTTCCATCTGAGTATTGATCAAGGCATTCTTAGTATATGTGTGGTCTTTGTGGGACAACTCTGACTGGGGCTGTATGTGTTCTCTCAGACACCCCCTGGCATTTAGTGGAGCCTATGTCACCGTTCTTACTCCAATCCTACATCCTCCCCTTTTCAACCAGAATTTGGTCCCTAATAGATATGCATGTCAAGCTCCATCTCAGCTTCTGCTTTCCTAAAACTAAGTGCAGAGTCCCAAAGAATAGCAAGGAGAGATAAGAAAGCCTTCCAAGTGATCAATGCAAAGAAATAGAGGAAAACAATAGAATGGAAAAGACTAGAGATCTCTTCAAGAAAATTAGAGATACCAAGGAAATATTTCATGCAAAGATGGGCACAATAAAGGACAGAAATGGTATGGACCTAACAGAAGCAGAAGATATTAAGAAGCAGTGGAAAGAATATACTGAAGAACTATGCAAAAAAGATCTGCATGACCCAGATAATCACAATGGTGCAATCACTCACCTAGAGCCAGACATCCTGGAATGCGAAGTCAAGCGGGCCTTAAGAAGCATCACTACAGACAAAGCTTGTGCAGGTGATGGAATTCCAGTTGAGCTATTTCAAATCCTAAAAGATGATGCTATGAGAATGCTGCACTCAATATACCAGCAAATTTGGAAAACTCAGCAGTGGCCACAGGACTGGAAAAGGTCAGTTTTCATTCCAATCCCAAAGAAAGGCAATGCCAAAGAATGCTCGAACTACCACACAATTGCACTCATCTCACAAACTAGTAATGTAATGCTCAATATTCTCCAAGCCAGGCTTCAACAATATGTGAACCATGAACTTCCAGATGTTCAAGCTGGATTTAGAAAAGACAGAGGAACCAGAGATCAAATTGCCAACATCTGTTGGATCATGGAAAAAGCAAGAGAGTTCTGGAAAAACATCTACGTCTGCTTTATTGACTATGCTAAAGCCTTTGACTGTGTGGATCACAACAAACTTTGAAAAATTCTTAAAGAGATGGGAATACCAGACCACCTGACCTGCCTCCTGAGAAATCTGTATATAGGTCAAGAAGCAACAATAAGAACTGGNGTCTGCTTTATTGACTATGCTAAAGCCTTTGACTGTGTGGATCACAACAAACTTTGAAAAATTCTTAAAGAGATGGGAATACCAGACCACCTGACCTGCCTCCTGAGAAATCTGTATATAGGTCAAGAAGCAACAATAAGAACTGGACGTAGAACAACAGACTGGTTCCAAATTGGGAAAGGGGTACATCAAGGCTGTATATTGTCACTCTGCTTACTTAACTTCTATGCAGAGTATATCATGCAAAATGCTGGACTGAATGAAGCACGAGCTGGCATCAAGATTGCCAGGAGAAATATCAATAACCTCAGATATGCAGATAACACCACACTTATAGGAGAAAGCGAAGAAGAACTAAAGAGCCTCTTGGTGAAAGTGAAAGAGGAGAGTGAAAAAATTATCTTAAAACTCAACATTCAGAAAACTAAGATCATGGCATTCAGTCCCATCACTTCATGGCAAATAGATGGGGAAACAATGGAAACAATGACAAACTATATTTTGGGGGTCCAAAATCACTGCAGATGGTAACTGCAGCCATGCAATTAAAAGATGCTTGCTCCTTGGAAGAAAAGTTATGACCAACTTAGACAGCATATTAAAAAGAAGAGACATTACTTTGCCAACAAAGTCCATCCAGTCAAAGCTTTGGTTTTTCCAGTAGTCATGTATGGATGTGAGAGTTGGACTATAAAGAAAGCTGAGCACCAAAGAACTGATGCTTTTGAACTGAGGTGTTGGAGAAGACTCTTGAGAGTCCCTTGGACTGCAAGGAGAGCCAACCAGTCCATCCTAAAGGAAGTCAGTCCTGAGTATTCATTGGAAGGAGTGACGTTGAAGCTGAAACTCCAATACTTTGATCACCTGATGCGAAAAGCTGACTCATTTGAAAAGACCCTGATGCTGGGAATGACTGAAGGAGGGAGGAGAAGGGGACAATAGAGGATGAGATTGTTGGATGGCGTCATCAACTCAAAGGACATGAGTTTAAGTAAGCGGCGGGAGTTGGTGATGGACAGGGATGCCTGGTGGACTGCAGTCTATGGGGTCGCAGAGTTGGACACGACTGAGCGACTGAACTTAACTGAATAGGTATTCATGTCAAGCTCCATCTCAGCTTTTGCTTTCGTAAAACTAAGTGGATGATGTGAAGAGCAGACTCATTGGAGAAGACTATGATTCTTGGAAAAATTGAAGGCAGGAGGAGAAGGAGGCAACAGAGGATGAGATGGTTGGATGGGATCATCAACTCAATGGAAGTAAGATTGAGCAAATTCTGGGAGATAGTGAAAGACAGGGAAGCCTGGCATGCTGCAGTCCATGGGATCGCAGAGTCACATTGAACTGAGCAACTGAACAATGACAACACGTGGAGACAAATATTAAACAGATTATGGAAAAAGACACGTTTGTGGTTCTTCACCTCCTTACTACTCAAACAAGGGCTAGAAGATGACAGATATAATTGATAAAAAACTATCTATCTACATCTATGTCTATATTTAGACATCTATGTCTACTCTGCAGGCATTATTTTCATATTTTCTGTTCTCTAAGAAATTCCATCTAATACTGAAGAAAAATGTTGATAAGGCTAGAACAGAGGAAACACTGATTTTAGTGATGGGACAAAGAAGCAAGAGGCTACATCAGCTTTTGTGAGACAGGAGAAGATACATAGCGAAAGGTTTTTCAGACTGTAAAGGTGATTAAGCTATAAGCTGGCATTCCAGACTTTCCCAACACAGGAGACAACATGGTGCGAGACTTGAACACATGGAACGATCGGCACCTTTGGTGTTAGTCTTTAATCTGGCAACAGCCTCTCTCAGTCTTTCTGAAGACCCGTCTCTGCCTGTAACACTCTTGACTCTACTAATTTTTCACCTGGGTTAACCCCTTGTCTTTCATGTCTTTGTTAGGACATTACTTCCACCAGGAATTCTTTCTCCACTCCCTGAAGACTGGCTGGATGAGTCTGCTGTACAGATCAATAGTATCTAGTACTTCCCCTGATGCAGCGTTTACTACACTGTGTGCTAGTTGCCCGTTTATTAGTCAGTCCCCTCTGAGTGGACCATAACCACCTTGAAGGCAGAGGTTAGTCACTGTTCATCACCAGATCTCAACACACTGCCTGAAAGATAAAACTTACCATTTGTTTGATGAATAAATGAATGCTGCTAAGTGCAATGGACGTAGGAAGGCATATTTCATTTATTGAATAAATACTTATTTGTTTCCATCATATGGTAGATATTTCTAGGCTCTGGAAATAAACAAAATGAAAGAATAAAGGCCCTCATAGAGCTTACATTCTATTGGGGGAAACCGACAATAGACAAGTTGCTTAAATATAAAGCAGGATGGGGAAGAAGTTTCTTATCTCATATAGGGTGGTTAGAGAAGACTTTACTAATAAGGTTATATTTGAGCAAAGTCTCAAGGAAATGAGGAAATATTTGCCAAATAAGATATGCATTGGAAAAATCAGCAGCAGTACTTCTTAAAATTACCCTATGAATCTCAGATCTACTTCATGATTAATTTCTCTTAGCTATTTTGAATAATGTCATGAGGGGTTTTTGTGAAACTTTCACTTTTATTGTGGCTATCTCTCTAGGTACTAGCAAAGCGTCTCAAGGTTCTTGTTTCACAGTCCATTTTGTGAGGATTCTTGTAATGCTCAGGAAATTCGTTTGTTTCTAAAGCCTTTTGAAATCATAGACTAACCCAAACAATACCCACTATCAATACAAATATTTTATCTTTCATTAGCAGGCATTGACAAGAACAATTAATATGGCCATTTGAACTGGTTTAATTTCTACGAGAAGCTCAAATTTCAAGGGTAAATTCGTGTCTGTGATATAAGAGCCCACTTGTCAATTTTTAGTTTTTCTTTTTAGGTATGAGCTATTACACAATTAAATCAGGAATATTCGAGAGCAGCGGTCCCCAACCTTTTTGACACCCGGAACCAGTTTCATGGAAGACAGTTTTTCAATGGACTGACGGTGGGGCAGGGTGGGTATGGTTTCAGGAGGATTCAAGTGCATTGCATTTATTGTGCACTTTATTTCTATTTTCATTACATCAGCTCCACCTCAGATCATCAGGTGATAGATTCTTTGGGGTCCCCTGCTCAAGAGTCTTTATAAGGCCAATAAAAGATATGAAGAGTTCCCTGATAGGGGTTAAATAATCACAGGGTTCTCTTTTTTCAGGTAAAGGGAGGAAATGTCTATGTTAGTGTTGCCAAGACAACTATATTTTATAAAGATTAGATGACAAGTTGAAAAGTGATGAGTATTTTCTGTCAATGGAAGAGTCTATACAGCGCAGGAAGTACTAAGGTTAGTTCAGTTCAGTTCAGTCGCTCAGTCGTGTCCGACTCTTTGCGACCCCATGAATTGCAGCATGCCAGGCCTCCCTGTTCATTACCATCTCTCGGAGTTCACTCAGACTCACGTCCATCAAGTCCATGATGCCATCCAGCCATCTCATCCTCAGTCGTCCCCTTCTCCTCCTGCCCCCAATTGCTCCCAGCATCAAAGTCTTTTCCAATGAGTCAACTCTTAGCATGAGGTGGCCAAAGTACTGGAGTTTCAGCTTTAGCATCATTCCTTCCAAAGAAATCCCAGGGCTGATCTCCTTCAGAATGGACTGGTTGGATCTCCTTGCAGTCCAAGGGACTCTCAAAAGTCTTCTCCAACACCACAGTTCAAAAGCATCAACACTTCAGTGCTCAGCCTTCTTCACAGTCCAACTCTCACATCCATACATGACCACAGGAAAAACCATAGCCTTGACTAGACGGGCCTTAGTCGGCAAAGTAAGGTCTCTGCTTTTGAAAATGTGTAAAAACTTTTAATTGATTTTGTTTTAAAATCAATTAAAAGTTTTTACACATTTTGCTATTGCTGTCAAACTTTTGGACAAGGCGACTATGTTTTGGCTACTCAGTGAAACGCTCAAATGAACAATATGTCTCTCAAGGTTACCATATATTTGCATTAATACCACTAGTGTTCATTCAGACTTTGTATAAACAAAAAGGAAAATAGGAATTGTGAATCTAGAATCCTGGAAGCACATTTTGATGGGCAGTTTTTCTACCTGTCTTTGCTCTTATACGTGAGCACGTTGTTTTTTCTTAAACTTGAAAACTGCTCAATCATAAAAACTAATTGTATTTAAGAAAGATAGTTTACTTAAGTATGATTTGCCTAAGAAGATAAACTCTCTGTCCTTTTTTGATATAATTTTATTTATTTATTTAGGCTCTGTTGGGTCTTCGTTGCTGCATCTGGGCTTTCTCTGGTTGTGGCGAGAAGGGGCTACACTGTAGTCTCAGTGTGTGGGCGTCTCCTTGCAGGGTCTTCTCCTGTTGCCGAGCATGGACTCTAGGGCACGCAGGCTTCAGTAATTACAGCAATGGGCTCAGTAGTAGGGCTCCCAGGCTCTAGCACACAGGCCCAACAGTCGTGGTACGTGGGCTTAGTCGCTCTTCGGCACGTGAAATATGCCCGGACCAGGGATCAAACCCACATCGCCTACATTGGCAGACAGAGTTAACCAGTGGACTGCCAGGGAAATATTTTCATAAATATCTAAGGACAAAACACCTTGCAGCAGAGTTGTAAAAACACAGCAATAAGCAACAGTGTTTGCTAGGAATTAAACTTCTTTCAACAGGAAAGATTCTTGAAAATTGATTTAAAACTATGTCAAGAAGCACTGCTGCTGCTGCTGCTAAGTCACTTCAGCCATGTCTGACTCTGTGCTAAAAGTTAGCAAAATAATTTTCCTACCTTCACTGATCTGTTCAGAAAATAACTCATTAATTTTATAGAAAAAGGATCCAAATTCTATTTTTATTCCTGTGTGTGTTTTTATGTAACAATTTGCAGTAAAGAACGTATTGATATGGCTTAATTATCATCATTATATTGTCGTTCAGTTGTGTCCCACTCTTTGTGAGCCTGTGGACTGTAGCCCGCCAGGCTCCTCTGTCCATGGCGATTCTCCAGGCAAGAATACTGGAGTGGGTTGCCAGTTCCTTCTTCAGGGATCTTCCCGACCCAGGGATCAAACCTAGGTCTCCCACACTGCAGGCAGATTCTTTACTCTCTGAGNGGACTGTAGCCCGCCAGGCTCCTCTGTCCATGGCGATTCTCCAGGCAAGAATACTGGAGTGGGTTGCCAGTTCCTTCTTCAGGGATCTTCCCGACCCAGGGATCAAACCTAGGTCTCCCACACTGCAGGCAGATTCTTTACTCTCTGAGCCACCAGGAATGTCTTAACATGTGTGTATACATATATAACAGATTTATAAATATATAATACCACATACATAGACAGACATACAAATATAAAAATGGATATTAATTTGAAGCCTTTAACTATAGTTTTAAAATATAATTAACTTAGTATAGGGTAGATGAAAAAATGTATATAGATTAGTAAATTTGCCATCTGAACAAGCTTTCCTTTTTTTTTTTTTTTTTTTT
>SJYV01002182.1:946089-1007187 GCA_006410875.1 Neotragus pygmaeus
AAAAAAAAAAAAAAAAAAAGGAGGGGGGAATATTTCTTAGCTGAGAAAATTTTTTTCTTTTTTAGACAGACAATCTCCTTAAGAAAATTTCTTCTTTTTTTGTTCTGAGGCACTTCTCAAATGAAAACCCTTGTTCATGTCAAAAGTTCCCTTGATTGGTGACTGCATTCTAAAATGTCCCTGATGAAACTGTGCCAGTTAGAAAGTCAAGTACACAAGTTTGCCATGTAAAAAGAAAATTAAAAGGTAGCAGGCATTTAGCCTGGAAGAGATGCAATTTTGTACTGAGAAACCCCCCTGAGAATGGAATGCTCCTAAGGACGGTGCTTGGCTAACTGTGTCTCCAGAGCTTGGCCAAAGGCCAGCTGTAGCTAATTCAGAGCTGAACTGAGTCTCCTGAATCGCTGCTGATGAAATTAAACACAGCAGTTCTTAGGGAAACAAAGACAAGATGAGGTCTTTATAAGGTCTGTAAAGGTAACCCATGGAAAAGTTTATTCAAACTTTTCAAGCTGGTCTGTGGAGACCTTTGAACGCCTTCGTTCTTGAGACTTGCTCAAGATGAACCTCTCTCTCCAAATATGAAATTGTTCTTTGAAAAAGCTAATTCTGTTCTCTCTGCAAGTTTAGATCCTCTTTCTGTGGGGTTTTCCTTTTACAAACAACTCTCAAAATGCTTGTCAAGCAGAAGCAGGCGTTGGCTAGAAAATAATTTCACCAAAGAACAATACAAAACTGGTTAGGTTTTTTAAAAAAAATCTTAAGGGAGCTCATTCCTACAAAAACAAAATAAACTCAACACTGAGAGGCTTCAGTGAAATACTGGAGTTTAACATAGTACATGCAGGTAGAGAGACAGGGCTCTCAGATGCTCACAGGACTATTGGGTTGGAGGTCCTGTGCATGGTGGTAAGGGCTTCCTCTGAGTCTCAGTGGAATATCTACTTTTGTCACCTCCTTTCGGCCAGAGACCACCAGGAACACACTTGTAGGTAAAAAAGCTGGGTTTATTACTTAATGCAGCTAAGATAGACACACACTATGAGGAACTATGATCTCTCAGTAAGTGGGTGTAAAGAGATAAAAGTAAATGGGTATAAAACAAATAAGGCAAATATATGAATAAAGTGATAATAGCTAAGTCCATATGAGTTTTTTCTATATTATTTTTATTCCTACAAATCTTACATGTTTTTAAGTAAAAACTCAAAGAGAATAATAAATCAACTTAGGCTTCAGTTTTGTTGTTGTTTAATCACTAAGTCGTGTCTGACTCTTTTGTGACACCATGGGCTGTAGCCCAACAGTTCCTCTGTTCTTTGGATTTTCCAGGCAAGAATACTAGATGTGGATCGAACCCATATCTCTTGCATTGTCAGGTAGACTCTTTACCACTGAGCCACCTGGGAGGCCCACTAAAAGTTATACTAAAAGTTAAATTTAACCAGATGTCAACTAGGCCCTTTAAATCTCTTGAGATGTAAATCAGTCTGCCCAATCTCCTTTCCTTGCAGCCCAATTCCCATATCACCCATTTCCACCCATTCTTCCATAGGAAAAATAAGGCACACCTAAGATTTTTGTGATTCTCTGCAGGCTGATGGCCTTATGGTCACTTTGCCTCCGGGCTGCTGATTTTCTGTTTAGTTTCATAAGTATTAGACATGAAATTTGATCCCATCTTCTTACTTAAGCATTTATAACCCTTGCAGACACTACAGGAGATTGGGCTCCTGAGAGAAGCCACAGCGTGTATCCCAGAGCAAATAACCTAAAACATAGTAGACTTCCTCTTCTTCAGAAGTCCGTGGCCACATCATCCCTTGGTATTTCTCATTGCCCCTTTATCCTACACCATACCAGCTCTCTGTCATCCTGCCATTTACCTTCATGGCCCCTCTCTTTTCTTTTCTCTCTCAGGAACAAAACCAAAACCCTCTCATTTTCATATTAGTGCTTTCCTCGACCTGACACTTTTGCCTTTGTGGGCTCTTTCCTCAATGGAAAAAACACCACCAACAACATTAAAAATGATATTTTACCACTGTGCTAGTATGAAAAGAAGTATATTAATACTGGTGTGTAAGAACATTTCTTTGACTCCAAATTTCCTTTTTTCTCTTTGTATTTTAAAATTAAAATATCTTCATGGGCTGTTAAAGGTATTGTGGCCACTGAACTTTTTGTCTAATCTGCCTAACAGATAAGCTGACCTGGAGGGAAACTAGAAAAAATAGACACTGTCTTCATGATACAAATTATAAATATGATATCACCAAAATCTGACATTGTGGTATTCATGATATGAAATTTATGAATATGAATATCAAATATATATTTTAATTTTCAATGCTACCATACATGTAGGTGGTAAGGCAGAGACTGTCCATGCCCCGCTCATATGCCTAAAGTGCAAACAAAAAAAGAAAAAACTGATAAACTGGATATTGTCTAAATTAAATTTTTTTTCTTCTAGAAAGTGAGAAAACAACCCACAGAATTTATGAAAATATTTGCAAATCTATATCTGGTAAGGACTTGTATCTAGCATATATACTTTATAATTCAATAATAAAAAAAAACTCAATTGATAAATAGGCAAAAGACTTGAACAGATATTTCTCCAAAGAAGCTATACAAATGACCAAAAAGCACATGAAAAGGTGTTCAACATCATTAGTCATTAGAGAAATGCAAATCAAAAAGACAATAAGATACTACCTCAGCCACTAGGATGGCTATAATCAAAAAGACAAGTAATAATAAAAGTGTTGATGAGAATGTAGACAGAGTGGTATTCTCATTCACTGATGGTGGGGATGTAAAATCCTGCAACCACTTTGCAAACAGACTGGCAGTTCCTTAAAAGGTTAAACTTAAATTTACCATATGATTGAGCAATTCTAGTGCCAAGAGAGAAAAAGCGTTAGTTGCTCAGTCATGTCCAACTCTTTGAGACTCCATGCACTGTAGCCTGCCAGGCTCCTCTGTCCATGGAATTTTCCAGGCAGGAATACTGGAGTGGGTTGCCATTCCCTTCTCCAGGGGATCTTCCTGACCCAGTGCCAAGAGTTGCTGTAATTCTTCCAATAGACCTGAATACCTAAGTCTACACTAAAACTTGTACAGAAATATTCACAGCATCGCTATTCCTAATAACCAAAACATGGAAACAACCCAAGTGTCCACCATCAGGTGAATGGATAAACAAAATGTGATATATTATACTCAATGGAATAGGAGTTAGCTGTAAAAGGAATATATTGCTGATACATTCTATAGCATAGATAAATCTTAAAAACATTATGCTAAGTGAAAAAGGCCAATCACAAAAGATAACATAGTTTATGGTTCCATTTATATGAAATGCCCAGAATAAGCAAATCTATAGGACCAGAAAGTGGCTTAGTAGTTGCCTAGCTCTGGTGCATGGAGGGGAGGTGATGGCTAAAGGGTATCAAGTTTCTTTTTGGGTTGATGAAAATATTATAGAATTGATTATGGTGATGGTGTACTGAATTGTACACTTTTAATAGGTGAATTATACAGTATGTGAATTATATCTCAATAAAGTCGTTATTTAAACATTTTCCAAAAGATTATTAGGAAGACGTGAAAGTATTGAAGCAGTTATGTTCTTTCTATACTAGTCAAGAATTGAAAATAAACTAATTGTACAAAAAAAGAGAGAATGTTCCCAGTAAAATCTTAAGTGTAATAGCTAAAAAGTATGAATTCAACATAATTTTTATAAAGGAATATCATTAAGGGAAAAGAAGGTATTACAGAAAAAAGGACTGATGGTGGATGGTGGGTAATTTTAGATTTTTTGTTATATCTTTTTATATTTTCCAATGAAAATTAATTTATATTTCTTTTATAATCAGGAAGCAATATAAGACAAAAATGACTATGGAGAACAATAAAAAAAGTTTGTGTGTTGATTTGCATATGTAACAGGGTAACAAAGCACTAAAGTTCAAAATCTCGGGCCACATGAATTTGGATAAGTAAAGGAAAAGACTTACTGAAAACAAAGATGCAAGTAATTATTTTTATTCAACCATTAGTTCAAAATGCTGTTGCCAAGTCATATCACATTATTTCAACCCACCTCTTCAACAAGACATTGCCTCTCTCCTGTTCCTACATATGTGCTGTGCTATGCTTAGTCACTTAGTCGTGTCTGACTCTTTGGGACCTCATGGACCCCGCCAGGCTCCTCTGTCCATGGGGATTCTCCAGGCAAAAATACTGGAGTGGGTTGCCATGCCTTCCTTCAGAGGATCTTCTGAACCCAGGGAAGATTGCTCTCATTTTTACATTTCCTTTGCTCCATCTGTACAGTCCTACTCACCTCAACTCTTCAGATTTTCCTGCTGTGTTATCTGCTACCTTTCAAACAAATGCTTCATGCAAGCTTCTGATACCCATCAAAAGCTTTAGGATTGTACTTTATTCAGTTCAGTTCAGTCGCTCAGTCGTGTCCGACTTTTTGCGACTTTTACGTTGGGGTACCTGACGTCGTGCGGTCCGGAGGGACAGGTAGTAGTTGAGGACCTCGGATGGGTTTGAGTACAGGTGACTCAGCAACTACGGTAGGTTGGTGGAGTAGTCACCGTGAGTTTATGAAGAAGTCAGTGGAACGGTCAAAAGATTTTGTTTGTTTTGTTAACGGTAACAAGGCTTCCTTTACTAAAATGTCAATAGGGTTCCGTGTATCATTACAGGAGTATTACACAGAAAAGAGATTAACAGTCACGGTCCCCTACGACACCAGGTAAAGGAACACAAAAAACAAGGAAAAGAAGACCGAATTCGACAGGGAAATACGTTACAGTATTCTCTCCCTTTGCAAATCAATAATCGACATCCCTCTTAGACTTGGTCTTACCGACGGAGACGGACGATCCATGACTGAGGTTTATGTTCTTTAGGAGATAAGTGTAAATTACGAACGAATATACCAAACCCAGTGACAGAAAGGACACACTGAAAATACACATCACAGAAAAGAAAACTTGAAGTACCCAGGACTGGTTCAGTAACGACTGATGAGGAGTTAGACGAGGGTGCCAGACGTGAAGAAAAGTGAACGGAATTTTATCACTTTCACTTTCAGCGAGTCAGTACAGGTTGAGAAACTGACTATACAGTCCATGGAATTCTCCAGGCCAGAATACTGGAGTGGGTAGCCATTCCCTTCTCCAGGGGATCTTCCTAACCCAGGAATCAAAACCAGGTCTCCCCCATTGCAGGTGGATTCTTTACTAGCTGAGCCACCAGGGAAGCCCAAGAATACTAGGGTGGGTAGCCTATCCCTTCTCCAGAGAATCTTCCTGATCCAGGAATCAAACCAGGGTTTCCTGCATTGCAGGCAGATTCTTTACCAATTGAGCTACCAGGGAAACCCTTAAAATAAGTGGCCCACAAAAGAACCCACTTGCCAATGCAAGAGGCCTAAGAGATGCGGGTTCAATCCCTGGGTTGGGAAGATGCCCCAGAGGAAGGCATGGCAACCCACTCCAGTATTCTTGCCTGGAGAATGCCATGCACAGAGTGGCCTGGAGGGCCCCAGTCCGACACAACTGAAGTGCCTTAGTATGCACACAGCAAAGCTCTGCCTTGGCTCTTTTTTCCCTCTGTGCACACTTGTCCTCTCTGTGGCCTTACCAGTGCCCATTAAACTCTCACTTCCACCACTCTTGGCCTTGGCCTGGCTTCACCTACAAGCTGCTGCTCACACCCGTCTATGACAGAGGGAGCCCCGCTCACCCGGTGAGGTGAGATTAAAGAGATCCTGCCTTCGTTCAGATCCAGAGGCCTGAATAGGCCATTATGCCTGGGCGGCCATCTTCCTACTCATCCCCTTTAGGAGGGCCAGGTTGTCTGTCTTGTCTTCCTGGTTCCAGGGACACTTTGAGGCACAGAGTTTGCTGATTTCTTGAATTGCAGGTAGACAACACAGGGTACACCCAACATTATATCCTAGTCAGCCAATAAGCTTGATCCTACAAGCCCTGTTTTTTCCCTTCAATCTTCTCCTTGTCTTTTGTATATTTCCCCAAGTGTTGGGAATTCTACTTTCTGAAACGGAGTTTCCAGTACCTCTGTTCCAGAAGCCCTCTGCTCGTTCTAGTGGCATCAATATCTCCTTTCCCCTTGCATCTTTTGGATTTTATGTGCAGTTGGATTAAAGAGCCAGACTCTTCTTCCCTAGTATTTACCCAGTTCCCTTATCCCTGCTTCCTTCAACCTCTCTGCTCTTACTTCTACTATGCCAAGTGGCTTTATGGTCAGCAATCATTCTGCAATTTACAAAAATCTCCCCTCTGTGCAGATTATCTTGAAATGTAAACCTAAACCTAAGCCTTTGTACTCAACTCAGCCTAATTTTCTACTGGCTATCCTGGCTATTTCAAGGAAAGCTCAGGTTGCAGTCGGCTCATCCAAGCCAGATCTCATTCTTCTTCCCCTAAACTATTTCTTTCTTCTCCTTGCTTCTGGACCATCATTTCCCAGTTACTCATAGCTTCCCATCCGTAAGCTCTAATCAGTTTTCAGAACTTGAAGATTCAACTTCTTGAAAGAAATTGAGATGCAGTAGAGATGACTGTGAAGCCAGAATTCCAGGTCCCTCTACTTAATGTCTGTACAACCTTTGGACAGTTACCTAAACTGGGTGCCTCAACAGACCCATCTCTCAGACGGGAATAACAACTGTACCTATACTACAGGATTGTCATGAGACTATATACACTAAAGCACTTGGAATAGCGCCCTATGCGTTGCTCAGTTCAGTTCAGTTGCTCAGTCGTGTCCGACTTTGCCACATATTTCTTTACTGTTTTATCTGTTCCACCCATGGTGCTGCCTGCATGCTTAGTCGCTTCAGCTGCATTTGGACTCTTTGTGACCCCATGGACCATAGCCCACCAGGCTCCTCTGTCCTTGGGATTTTCCCGGCAAGAATACTGGAGTGAGTTGCCATGCCCTCTTCCCAGGGATCTTCCTGATCAGGCATCAAACCCTTGTCTCCTGCACTGCAGGAGGATTCTTTACCACTGAGCCAACAGGGAAGCCCCTCTTCCCCCCAAAAGTTTTTAATTTCCACCATGGCCTCCATTTCATTCTCCCACCGTGAGCACCCTACTTCAGATCTTCATCGAACTATTCTCTTAGCTTCTGAATTATTTCTTGCTCTGGCTATTCTCTCTAGCACACTAGATAGAGTTCCTAAAGTACAGCTTTGGTCACCTACTGCTTTTATCCGTCATCAGCACTCCCCAGCTGTCACCACTTCTCACCAGGATGATGGAAATACATTGAATCCACTCTTGTTCTTTTCTTCTTGTTTTGGATTTTTTTTTAGGTGAACCATTTTTAAAGCCTTTATTAAATTTGCTACGGCATTGTTTCTGTTTTATATTTTGGTCTTTTGGCTCCGAGGCATGTGGGATCTTAGCTCCCCAACCAGGGAGCGAACCTGCACCTTCTGCATTAGTAGGTGAAGTCCTAACCACTGGACCGCCAGTGAAGTCCTCACTCTTGCTCTTTTTTAATCTGCTCTGTAACATGCCACATCTGATCTTATCACATCCTTGCTTTCAAAACTTGAGTGGATTCTCAGGGCTCTTGGAATAATGTCATAGCCTTACTACTCAAAGCATGTCCCTGGAGCTTATTAGAAATACACAGTCTTGGTCCCAAGCCCAGGCTTACTAGTCTGAACATGGATTTTAAAAAGATCCCCATTGAGTTTGGAGCAGCCCTGTTTATTGCAGGGCCCAGGCTAGCCCTCTTTCTTTCTGCAGCCTCCTCCTGCTCTATGCATCCCCTTGCTCCCTGTGCCCCATTGTCCCCCTACCTCACTGGTCTTCATTCAGTCCTTCCTGTATCTCAGGGTCTGGCACCTATAGCTCCCACGAGTTAGGGTTGCCTGGCTTCAGACCTCAACTCAACTTTTATTTTCTCAAAGAAGGACTTCCTGACTTCCAGATCCTCTTGTTCTTCAGTTGCATAGCACCTTGTGCTATTTCTTCAACATGCTTAATGGAGTTTGTAATTGTATATTTATTTGTGTGAATACCTAATGAATATGTGTGGCTCCCCTTAGAACACAATTCCATGAAGATAGAAAACTTTCCTGTTTTGCTCCTGGTCATCTGGAACATTAAAAATACTTAATAAAATATATATTTCTGCAATCTTTATTCATTCATTTAATGAATATTTATTGTGTACCTGGTGCATACATGCTAGATGGTGGGTATATGTTTAAGAGGGAACCCAGATAGTTTCTACTCTCATGGCACTTGCAGTCTGTTGCTGCTGCTGCTAAGTCGCTTCAGTTGTGTCTGACCCCGTGCGACCCCATAGACAGCAGCCCACCAGTCTCCTCCATCCCTGGGATTCTCTAGGCAAGAACACTGCAGTGGGTTGCCATTTCCTTCTCCATGCAGTCTGCTGCTGCTGAGTCGCGTCAGTCGTGTCCGACTCTGTGCGATCCCAAGACGGCAGCCCACCAGGCTCCAGCGTCCCTTGGAGTCTCCAGGCAACAACACTGGAGTGGGTTGCCATTTCCTTCTCCGATGCATGAAAGTGAAAAGTGAAAGTGAAGTCGCTCAGTCGTGTCTGTGAGACCCCAATGGCAGCCCACCAGGCTTCCCTGTCCATGGGATTTTCCAGGCAAGAGTCCATGCAGTCCAGCAGAGGGGAGACAGAAAATCAACTAATCACAAATAAACATAATATTACAACTAAGGTAAATACTATGAGACAAAGGTATGTAGTACCATGAATATTCATAAGGACTGATCAGAGATATTTTCCAACTGCTGCTACTAAAATGAAAACGTAAAATTCAGCATGTATTTTTTAAAGAACAGCTCTATTGTGATAAAATTCACATAACATACAATTCACTCATTTAAACTGTACCCATCAATGGTCTCTAGTATATTCACAGAGTTGCACAATCATTACCACAAGTTTTAGAATGTTTTCATTATCCGAAAAGAAACCCCTCTCTCCTTGGCCTTCACTCCCATCCTTCCTAGCCCCTCATAACCACTAATCTTCATTCTGTCTCTATAAAAATTTGCCTATTCTGCACATTTCATGTAAATGAGATCACACAAAACATGTATTTTTTTGAGACTGGTTTCTTTCACTTGGCATAATGTTTTCAAGGTTTATCCATATTGTAGCATTTAAAGGTACTTCTTTTCTTTTTATCGCTACATAATATTCCATCGTTCCATGTATTTTTCTTAGCACACCGGAAACAGGATGCTGTGTTTTCTACAGCCAAACAAATTCAGTTTGTCATGTTTCTAGAAGAAAGTGATGGTAAGTAAATGTTGGCTGAGCCTTCCAAAGGTGGCAGCCATGTGTAGAAAGCTTCTTTTCATGAGTGATTTTATTCACTCAGCTCTCTTAGTCTATTTAGTATTCTGACTCACAAGCGGAAATGATTCTATTTTGGCATTCTTTCTTCTCCTGATCTTAGCTCTTTTAACACAGCTCTACTGACTTGCTGTGTTAAATTTTGCAAGTTACTTAAACTTTGTTTATTTAACTCCTGTGTGCTCTATAAAATAAGCCCAATCCAGCCTGCTTGTTTGCTAAAGCTGTTTGGAGACAATTTTTTCACATGATGTGCTTCATCAGCTCCCACAGAAGGCAAAAGGAATTTAGTGTGTGGGGGTAGTCTGGGACCCAGTCCAAAATTAGTGCTCATCTGGAAGAAATATGGAAGCCTGATGCTCACTTGCTGGCCTTTTAGTCTTACTCTTTTATTGCCTCCCCTCAATACAGCTTTGTAAATCTTTATCTGTTTTGTGCTTCTTCTATATAAGGTGAGATAAGTTGAAGGAAGGGAAAAGAAAAAAGATTGTAGTGGAAAAAAGCTTCCTTGCACTTCCTATTGGCCAACTGTGAACCAATGAGTTATGTGTCTGACCTAGCTTTGTAACCTGAAGAAGGATTACCCACAATATTCAGAATTCCCTTTTATTTTTTTTTTGTTAACCCTGAGATTGGCCTTTCCAGACCCCATCTTGGGATGTAAAATCCAATTACATTAAAATGATCAGTCACTCAGGCTCTGTGCTAGGTGCCAAGGAGGATACAAAAAGAAAGAAAACAAATCCCTGGTTTCAAAGAGCTCACAGCCTAATGGAGAAATCAGGATCGGGCTTCCCAGGTGGTGCAGTGATAAAGAATACTCCCGCCAGTGCAGGAAATGTGGGTTTGATCCCTGGGTCAGAAAGATCCTCTGGAGTAGGAAATGCAAACCACTCCCGTATTCTTGCCTGGAAAATTCTATGGAAGTGAGCCTGTCAGACTACAGTCCACAGGGTTGCAAAGAGTCGGACGGGACTGAGCATGTACACACACATGCAAGGAACTGTACATGAGGCAGAATTAGCTAAGTAGCAAGAAAAAAAACCTAAATGCTCAGGGAACAGAAACAAGAGATTACTGCTAGGTGGGGCGACAAGCATGCTTACATGCAGATTGTTTGAGCTGGGTCTTAAGAGGATAGATGGACCATTTAAATGTGGACATAGGAAATAGTAGGTAAATGTTGCAAATGGACTTCCTTGGGGTGGGGAAGTGCATAGCGTCAGTCTCAGGTAGGTGAAGGGCAGCTGTGAAGAATAAATCTGACAAAAGTAGGATGGAGGCCATGAACACTAGACTAAGGGATCTGTTTTTGATAATTTAAGCAAAAGGAACCAATGAAGGTCTTTGTCAGAGTGTACATCAAATCAGGACAGTTAACCTGACGAGAGGGTGGATTGATTGGTAAGGTAGATCGCTTCAGGCAGGTAGACCAAACAAGGAGCTGAGTCAGGGCAGAGCGAATGGAAAAGAGGTGAGCCCTACAACAGACTGTGAGCTCTGAGTGTGGCAAAGGCCAGAGATAGAAACTCCTGGACAGAACTCTCTCCTGGCATTAGGGATCGGGAGGGGTCAAAGTCCTGGCCACACCTCCTGGTAACGTCATAAGGCCGTCTGAGGCATCTGATTGGCTTCCACGGCCGCCAGTCCCTGGAGGAGGCGGCATCCCCCCCTTCTCCCGCTCCTAGTTTGGTATTAGGAGGGTGTACGCTGAGAACCCCAGGAACCCCGCACCAGACGTGGCTGGGACTACGGGCGGTGTTGCCGGGACCTGCGCGGAGGTAGGCACACGAGACAGGCCCGGAGCCGAAAGGCGACCCCTGAGATTCCGGTGCCCGGGGGTGCCCGGGGGTCCCCGCCCTCTTTACAGCGCGCAGACCCCGGTGGGCACGTCGCACGGAGGATGGGGGCGGCGGGCGGATCCGGCGGGCCGGGACCCAGGGGCTGGAGCAAGCTGGTACCGGACTCAACTCCGCGCCCCCCGCCGCAGCCCCCGCACTCCGCGTCGCTTCCCTTGCTGCCCCCAGAGCTGGGCTCTCGTGTGGGAGCGGTGGTCGGCAGCTCCTCGCCCCCTGGTCTCCCGTGACATTTTGTTTGAAAATGTGGGGCCCAGGTTTGTGGCGCCGCGCGGTTGGTCCCGGGGCAGACGGGGCTGCGGCGCGTCCGCTGCCGAGTAGCCCACGCAGTTAGAGATGCTGCGATTCGGCCTCCGCTTCTTGGGAGCCCAACTGCAACCTCGGGGGTGAAACTTCTCAAAACTTTAAAGAACCTTTTTCTAAACCTTGAGTTGCCAAAATGTCAGAGAGCCCTTAGGTAACCTGCCGTGAAACTGAACTGTCTCTGAAGTTTTTCCCCAACTTTTTAAAAGATGGGACGCTTGAGCCATAGATTTTGACGTGCGAAACGCCGTGGAAAGAGATGTTGAAACATTTACGCTGGAAAAGCCTTAATGCTATGCTACCTGCAGGTCACTGCTTTCTTTGTTAAAATGCCAGTCGCAAGCCTAGAAAACACAGCTGTGTGTATCCCCAAGAAGCTATGGAGTGACAAGCACGGGTTCTCAGCAATGCTACCAAAGGGCCGGCTTTGCCCAAGTGGCGCTGGCTGGCTGGTGGTCGGGAGGTTCCTTAAACAAGGCAAGCCTCAGTGCGGTCAAGAAAGACATCTTTTCTGCTTTAGGAATGGCTCCCCGCCCCGCCCCTTTCTCCCACCCCTCCCGCAGCAGTACCAATACACACAGACACACACACTTACCTGGCCAAGTTAATCTGTACCTTAAGAGGAGACGATTAAAGGATATGAGTGGGTACCCTGAGCTTCATCAGGGTAAGCCTAAGTAGATGAATTCTTTCTTTTCTTTTTCTTTCCCTCTAGGGATTTGTAAGAGAAACAGGAAGTCAAAGATTCAGAGAAAAGAGCATTCATTCCACAACTGTAAACAGTTCATCTTGTGTCAGTAAATGTTTCCAAAAGTCATTGGGGGTATTTGGAAAACAAAAACTTTTTCCTGTCCGCTGCTGTGAAGATAGATTACTTTTAAATTCTAAATCTAAAAATGATATTTATTTAGCAGGTAGTAATGGCTCTCAAGGGGATTCCCTGGAGGCTCAGACGGTAAAGCGTCTGCCTGCAATGCGGGAGACCCGGGTTCCATCCCTGGGTCGGGAAGATCCCCGCGAAGGCCATGCAGCCCACTTCAGTACTCTTGCCTAGAAAATTCCATGGATGGAGGAGCCTGGTGGGCTACAGTCCATGGGGTCACAAAGAGTTGGACACGACTGACTTCACTTTCTTTCTTTCTGTGGCTCTCAAAGCTATGTATATTGTTAGACTCTATAAAATCAGTAGTAATGGGAAAAGATGGTGACTGTTGTTCAAAATTAGAATCTTTAGAAAGCTGGTATATTAACATATCAGTTACTTTATATTAACTGAAATTACAGAATGAAATGAGGAAATCAGGTGTCTAGATCTCAGGACCATTAGCTAATCGTTAGCCAACCATAGGCCATTAGCCAACAAATCTGTAGTTTTGAATTTTTAAAATAATGACCCTATTAATAAGGAATGCAGATATTAAATACCAATAATATTCCTAACATTTTGCTACTTCACTGTGAAAGTATGTAATTACATAACTAAAGAAATGAATAGATGTATTTAACAGAATTTATTTGATGTGTCATTTTCATAGCACAGTACTCTTGGTGAAATATATGTCTGCTACTTGTCATATTTGAGATTAACAATTAACTCTAGATTGAGTTAATGGTGGAATTCTTGGCAGAGATAACCACAAACAATAGATTATTAATATACATCCACTTAAACTGTTACTTTTTGTTTATTCATTTGTAAATATATACTCTTTATAATTGAGTTGTAATTCAGAAACCATGAAAGTTACTTTTTTAAAGTGTACAGTGCAGTGGTTTTTGGTGTATTCACAAGGTCATACAAACAACAGCACTGTGTAATTCTAGAATATTTTCATCACTCCCCAAAGAAGCTCCCAACCCATTACTAGTTGATCACCATTGCCCTCTTTTTATAGCCCTTGGCGACCACTAAGCTAATATTCTGTGTCTTGAGATTTGCCTATTATATGAATAGAATCATACAGTATGTCGGTTTTTATGTCTGGCTTCTTTCGCTTCCCTGGTGGGTTAGAGGATAAAGCATCTGCCCACAATGCGAGAAACCCGGGTTCAATCCCTGGATAGGGAAGATCCCCTGGAGAAGGAAATGGCAACCCACACCAATACTCTTGCCTGGAAAATCCCATGGACTGAGGAGCCTGATAGGCTATTTAGCCCATGGGGTCGCAAACAGTTGGACACGACTGAGCGACTTCACTTCACTTCTTTCACTTGGCACTTAAGGTAATGTTTTTGAAGTTCATCCACTGTTGTAACATATGTTAGTGCTTTATGCCTTCTTCTGTGGCTGAGTAAGATTCCATTGTGTGGATATACCACATTTTGTTTATCCATTCATCTGATGATGGACACTTGGTTTGTTTCTACTTTCTGACTGTTTGAGTAATGTTGCTATTAACATTTGTGTACAAGTTTTGATGTGGACTTCTGTATTCAGTTCTCTTGAGTACATACTTAACATTGGAGTTACTGAGTCATATAGTGACTTTATGTTAAAACTTTTGAGGAACTGTTATTTTCCAAAGCAGTTGTACTGTTTTTACATTCTCAACAACAGTATATAGGAGTTCCAGTTTCTCTGCATCCTTACTGACACATGTTATTACATGTCTTTTTTACTATAACTGTTCTATTTGGTATACAGTGGGATGTCACTGTGATTTTGATTTGCATTTTCCCTTATATTAATATTTATGATGTTGAATATCTTTTTATGTGCTTATTGTCCGTTTGAATATCTTATTTAAAAAATATCTCTTTAGATACCTTGCTACTTTTTAATGGTGCTTTTTATTGTTGATTGTAAGAGTCCTTTTTATTTTCTGGATACAAGTCCTTTATAGATAATGTGATTAGTAAATATTTCTTCCCACTATGTGGGTTATCTTTTCACCTTCTTTTAATAAAAAATTATGTTTTTATTTATTTTTGGCTGCTCTGGGTCTTCATTGATGCATGCAGTCTTTCTCTAATTGCAGCAAGTGGGGGCTACAATCTAGTTGCAGGGGCTTCTCATTGCCATGGTTTCTTGTTGCAGACCCAGGATCCAGGCTTGAGCTCACTAGTTGCAGCTCATGGGCTTAGTTGCCTTGTGGCATGACCAGGATACTACCAGGGATCAAACCCGTGTCCCCTGCATTGCACAGTGGATTCTTAACCACTGGACCACTAGGGAAACCCTCACTTTCTTGATGGTGTCCTTTGAAGCACAAAAATATTTAATTTTAGGTTAAATTTATCTATTTTTTTATTACTTATGCTTTAAATGTTATATTAGGAAACTGTTGTCTGTTCAAGATCACAATGACTTATGACTATTTTTTCTACTACAAGTTTAGAGCCTAAGGTCTTACATCTAGGTCTTTGATCCATTTGGGGTTAATTTTTGTATATGGTATAGGTGGGGAACCAAATTTATTCTTTCACATGTGGATATCCAATTGCCTGGTACCATTTATTTAAAAAGAACTTTTCATTCCACCTTGTCAAAAATCAGTTCACTCTACATGTGAGGGGCTTTTTATTTGTGTATTTTAAAAAATGGATTGAATTGCTCCCTTCCCCTCAAAAAAGAAATGTTGCAGTCCTAACCCACAGAATCTCAGAATGTGACCTTATTTGGAAATATGGTTGTTACAGATATATTTTATAAATAAGATAGAGTTGATGTACACTATTACGTTAATTTCGATATACTGCATAATGATTTCTTGTTTGCATACGTTATGAAGTGATCCTCATAAGTCTAGCAACCGTCTATTCCCATACAAATTAGTACATTGACCATATTCCTTATGCTGTATATTACATCCCTGTGACTTATTCGGTAAAATGAAAGTTGATCAGTCGTGTCGCCATGGACTATACAGTCCGTGGAATTCTCCAAGCCCAAATACTGGAGTGGGTAGCTGTTCCCTTCTCCAGGGGATCTTCCCAACCCAGAGATCAAACACAGATCTGCCACATTCTTTACTAGCTGAGCCACCAGGGAAGCCCAAGAACACTGGGGTGGGTTCAGTCAGTTTAGTTCAGTTGCTCAGTCGTGTCTGACTTCTTTGCAACCCCATGGATTGCAGCACATCAGGCCTCCCTGTCCATCACCAACTCCCGCAGTTTACCCAAACTNAATGAATAGATGTATTTAACAGAATTTATTTGATGTGTCATTTTCATAGCACAGTACTCTTGGTGAAATATATGTCTGCTACTTGTCATATTTGAGATTAACAATTAACTCTAGATTGAGTTAATGGTGGAATTCTTGGCAGAGATAACCACAAACAATAGATTATTAATATACATCCACTTAAACTGTTACTTTTTGTTTATTCATTTGTAAATATATACTCTTTATAATTGAGTTGTAATTCAGAAACCATGAAAGTTACTTTTTTAAAGTGTACAGTGCAGTGGTTTTTGGTGTATTCACAAGGTCATACAAACAACAGCACTGTGTAATTCTAGAATATTTTCATCACTCCCCAAAGAAGCTCCCAACCCATTACTAGTTGATCACCATTGCCCTCTTTTTATAGCCCTTGGCGACCACTAAGCTAATATTCTGTGTCTTGAGATTTGCCTATTATATGAATAGAATCATACAGTATGTCGGTTTTTATGTCTGGCTTCTTTCGCTTCCCTGGTGGGTTAGAGGATAAAGCATCTGCCCACAATGCGAGAAACCCGGGTTCAATCCCTGGATAGGGAAGATCCCCTGGAGAAGGAAATGGCAACCCACACCAATACTCTTGCCTGGAAAATCCCATGGACTGAGGAGCCTGATAGGCTATTTAGCCCATGGGGTCGCAAACAGTTGGACACGACTGAGCGACTTCACTTCACTTCTTTCACTTGGCACTTAAGGTAATGTTTTTGAAGTTCATCCACTGTTGTAACATATGTTAGTGCTTTATGCCTTCTTCTGTGGCTGAGTAAGATTCCATTGTGTGGATATACCACATTTTGTTTATCCATTCATCTGATGATGGACACTTGGTTTGTTTCTACTTTCTGACTGTTTGAGTAATGTTGCTATTAACATTTGTGTACAAGTTTTGATGTGGACTTCTGTATTCAGTTCTCTTGAGTACATACTTAACATTGGAGTTACTGAGTCATATAGTGACTTTATGTTAAAACTTTTGAGGAACTGTTATTTTCCAAAGCAGTTGTACTGTTTTTACATTCTCAACAACAGTATATAGGAGTTCCAGTTTCTCTGCATCCTTACTGACACATGTTATTACATGTCTTTTTTACTATAACTGTTCTATTTGGTATACAGTGGGATGTCACTGTGATTTTGATTTGCATTTTCCCTTATATTAATATTTATGATGTTGAATATCTTTTTATGTGCTTATTGTCCGTTTGAATATCTTATTTAAAAAATATCTCTTTAGATACCTTGCTACTTTTTAATGGTGCTTTTTATTGTTGATTGTAAGAGTCCTTTTTATTTTCTGGATACAAGTCCTTTATAGATAATGTGATTAGTAAATATTTCTTCCCACTATGTGGGTTATCTTTTCACCTTCTTTTAATAAAAAATTATGTTTTTATTTATTTTTGGCTGCTCTGGGTCTTCATTGATGCATGCAGTCTTTCTCTAATTGCAGCAAGTGGGGGCTACAATCTAGTTGCAGGGGCTTCTCATTGCCATGGTTTCTTGTTGCAGACCCAGGATCCAGGCTTGAGCTCACTAGTTGCAGCTCATGGGCTTAGTTGCCTTGTGGCATGACCAGGATACTACCAGGGATCAAACCCGTGTCCCCTGCATTGCACAGTGGATTCTTAACCACTGGACCACTAGGGAAACCCTCACTTTCTTGATGGTGTCCTTTGAAGCACAAAAATATTTAATTTTAGGTTAAATTTATCTATTTTTTTATTACTTATGCTTTAAATGTTATATTAGGAAACTGTTGTCTGTTCAAGATCACAATGACTTATGACTATTTTTTCTACTACAAGTTTAGAGCCTAAGGTCTTACATCTAGGTCTTTGATCCATTTGGGGTTAATTTTTGTATATGGTATAGGTGGGGAACCAAATTTATTCTTTCACATGTGGATATCCAATTGCCTGGTACCATTTATTTAAAAAGAACTTTTCATTCCACCTTGTCAAAAATCAGTTCACTCTACATGTGAGGGGCTTTTTATTTGTGTATTTTAAAAAATGGATTGAATTGCTCCCTTCCCCTCAAAAAAGAAATGTTGCAGTCCTAACCCACAGAATCTCAGAATGTGACCTTATTTGGAAATATGGTTGTTACAGATATATTTTATAAATAAGATAGAGTTGATGTACACTATTACGTTAATTTCGATATACTGCATAATGATTTCTTGTTTGCATACATTATGAAGTGATCCTCATAAGTCTAGCAACCGTCTATTCCCATACAAAGTTAGTACATTGACCATATTCCTTATGCTGTATATTACATCCCTGTGACTTATTCGGTAAAGTGAAAGTTGATCAGTCGTGTCGCCATGGACTATACAGTCCATGGAATTCTCCAAGCCCAAATACTGGAGTGGGTAGCTGTTCCCTTCTCCAGGGGATCTTCCCAACCCAGAGATCAAACACAGGTCTGCCACATTCTTTACTAGCTGAGCCACCAGGGAAGCCCAAGAACACTGGGGTGGGTTCAGTCAGTTTAGTTCAGTTGCTCAGTCGTGTCTGACTCTTTGCAACCCCATGGATTGCAGCACATCAGGCCTCCCTGTCCATCACCAACTCCCGCAGTTTACCCAAACTCATGCTCATTGAGTCGGTGATGCCATCCAACCATCTCATTCTCTGTCGTCCCCTTCTTTTCCCACCTTCAATCTTTCCCAGTATCAGGGTCTTTTCAAATGAGTCAGCTCTTTGCATCAGGTGACCAAAGTATTGGAGCTTCAGCTTCAGCATCATTCCTTCCAATGAACACTCAGGACTGATATCCTTTAGGATGGAATGGTTGGATCTCCTTGCAGTCCAAGGGACTCTCAAGTGTCTTCTCCAACACCACAGTTCAAAAGCATCAATTCTTCGGCGCTCAGCTTTCTTTATAGTCCAGCTCTCACATCCATACATGACTGTTGGAAAAGCCATAGCCTTGCCTAGATGGACCTTTGTTGGCAAAGTAATGTCTCTGCTTTTTAATGTGCTGCCTAGACTTAGCAGCAGCAGCAGCATGTTGGTCATAACTTTCCTTCCAAGGAGTAAGCGTCTTTTAATTTCATGGCTGCAATCACCATCTGCAGTGATTTTTGAGCCCCCCAAAATAAAGTCTGCCACTCTTTCCACTGTTTCCCCATCTATTTGCCATGAAGCGATGGGACCGGATGACATGATCTTAGTTTTCTGAATGTTGAGCTTTAAGCCAATTCACTCTCCTCTTTCACTTTCATCAAGAGGCTCTTTAGTTCTTCATTTTCTGCCTTAAGGGTGGCGTCTTCTGCATCCACTGGGGTGGGTAGCCTATCCCTTCTCCAGCAGATCTTCCTGACCCAGGAATCAAACCAGGGTCTCCCACATTGCAGGTGGATTCTTTACCAGCTAAGCTACCAGGGAAGCCCTTACTTGTTATATAGCTAATATAAGAGGTTTGTGCCACTTGATCCCCTTCACCTATTCTTGCCTCCATCCTTATTTCTTTATTTCTGTACTCATAATTTTATTCTGTTGATCTATCTATCCATCTATCTATGTATCTCTCTTTATGCTAGTACCACACAGTCAGCTCACAGTAATTTTTGAAATTGTGTGAGTCTTTAAGGTTGTTTTGAGTGTTCTGAATTTCTGTATGCATTACAGGATCAGCTTATCAGTTTCTACAAAAAATGTAGTTAAAATTTTGATAGAGATTGTATTGAATGTGCATATCCATTTGCAGGTATTGCCATCCATATGAAGTATTCCATTTCTTTAGATCTTCTTTAATTTCTTTCAGTGATGTTTTAGTTTTCAGAGTACAAATTCTTTTGTTAAATTTACTCCTAAGTATTTAGTTATTTCTGATGCTGGTGTAAGTGGAATATAGTCTTGATTTCATTTCTCGAGTTTTCCTTGCAAGAGTATAGAAAAACAATTAATATAGTGATCTGGTTTCCTGAAACTTTTCTGATCTCAAATAGTTCTAATAGCTTTTTTCTTTTTTTTTTTAATGGATTCCTTGGAAGTTTCTGTGTATAAGACCATAACATCTTAAAATAGAGGTAGTTTTAGTTTTTCCTTTCCAATCTGTGTGTTTCCTATTTTATTTTCTTGTACTAGCCAGACCCTCCAGTGTGACACATTAGAAGTGGCAAAAGGAAACAGCCTTATGTTGTTTCTGACCTTACGTGGATAAGTCATTTACAATTAAGTGTGGTGTTAGCTGTGGGCTTTTGTAGATACTTCTATATCAGGTTGAGGATGTTAATGTCTATTGCTATTAATAGTTTGTTGAATGTTTTTAATCATAAAATAATGTTGAATTCTGTCAAGTGCTTTTCTCTGTTTCTGTTGAAATGATCATATGGTTTTTGTCTTTTATTCAGTTCATATGGTTCATTACACTGATTTCCACTTGTTGAAAAATGCTTGTTATTTTTAAATCTGTAGAAATTTTATAGTCGAACTAAACAGGTTATTTTAAGTATAGAGCAAAATTAATCAGTACGAAATACTCTTCTTGTTACTTAAGACATAGAAGCTTCCCTTTATTTCTGTGCAGTGATAAGAATGGTTCAAGACTTAAGCATTTCATTTCACGTCTGCTTTCTATTTTTAAGAGTTCATCTGTATTTTCTTCTTTGTCCAGTCTAAAGCTAAAGAGGGAAGAAGAAATGAAGTAGCAGTAGAATTGAGAAAGAGTTTGTGTGCGTTGATAGTAAATGCTATTGTGAATAATGAAGAGGGTCATTAACATGGTTAATATCCTTAGGGAAAACTCTAAAACAATGGGATGGGGCTTTTAGAAAAAATGAAGAAATGAAGAGAATGATTACTTGCTCTACAGGAAGATTTCCTTTACATTATGGCTAAAATTTAGTAGCATCTGCAGGCTTTGAGATGACCAGGGGACTCTTAATGAAGTTGTAGCCTTTGTAGAACAACTTTGCTTATATTTACTTCTAAATTACTGAGTGGTAATATAAGTATTGATATGAAAGCTAATCTAAGCACAAAACAATATTTATGGTAGGAAAACAATCATTTGCAGGTTTTAAAAACTGTTATAGGTTTAAGAAGGGGTTATATTGCACGAAATATTGGGAAAATCAACTTGGTTTATTTGTGAAGCAGACATGTTTTTGAAAAACAAAAGAACAGAATAATATGCTTCAACTGCAGTTCTGTCCTGGAATTCTGAGTTTTGCTGTCATGTATAGTCCATGACTGAAGCGACTCAACGCAAACACGTAGTCCATGACTAGGGCTTGGCGTCTCCAGAAGAGCCGTTTTGAATGCACATTTTGTCAGTTCATAACAAGGGCAATTCAGAAACACATTTTAAGGCCATTTACGAAAATGACTTGATGAATTAGTAACATTTAAAACTACATTTTCAGCACCCAGAACTAGAAACAATTGCGTTTCCAAAATCGAGCAATAGTTTTTTGCACTTTAGAATTTCAAAATCTGTGCCCCTGCTTCTTGGCTTCCCGCTTACTGTGGTTCTCCCTGGAATTAACCTCCTCCAAAAAAAGGTTACTATCATGGAATACCCTGATTCCAGATTTATTTAATGTAGGTGGTTCCAAATTTCATATTTATATGTTTTCTCTTCTTACACCAAATAAAAATTATCTAGACTTGTGCAGGGTCATAATACTTTGCCCAGTTAAATATGCCAGTGTTTTTGTTTTGAAAGATAACCTGGACAACTTTATGGTGGTATTAAGTAATAATTATAATACAAATCTAAGCCATAATTAAAACACTGATATGAAGTTTCTTTAGGTTATTTTTATGCAGGAGACATATGAGATGCTGGTTTGATCCTTGAGTCGGGAAGATTCCTTGGAGAAGGGAATGGCAACCCACTCCAGTATTCTTGCCTGGAGAATCCCATAGACAGAGGAGCCTGCCAGGCTATAGTCTACGGGGTCACAAAGAGTCAGACACGACTGAAGTGACTTAGCACACACACATACAATACTACCAATGGAAGCAAAACTAATAATTTTGTAAATTTAATGTGGTAAAATTATGAACTGACAGATTTTAAAAAATCTTACCTGTTGAGCGGAGCTAAAATAAGGACAGTACTCTGTGTGATACTATTATGGTGTCCAAAGTGATGTTAAGAACAGCAATATTTAATTTGTTCCTTACCTATCTGTGAGAAGAATGGTTCGTTATTGCTGAATTCCCCTTTCTTTTTTTTCTAGATTGCTGAGACATGGAAAGGTTAAGTTACACAGAAAGTTTAAATAACCTAGTTGGGCCCCCTTCCCTGGCCTCGTCTCTCAGTTCTTTCCATGAGTAATCACCAAGTTCTGGAATTTATCTTAGGATTCAAAACTTGCATTTAGATATCATTAGATGGTGGCTAGAATGTGTGCATTGGATGATTTAAGGAATTATCCTGAATGCTAATTGATAGTATGCTGTTTGAATGCTTTCTTTCCTAGAATAATTATGGCAGAGCTTTCTGAGACAGAAGGGCCAGTAGATTGGAAAGAACGTTGTGTAGCCTTGGAGTCCCAGCTCATGAAATTTAGAGTTCAAGCAAGCAAGATACGAGAGCTCTTAGCAGAAAAGGTAAGCTTTTCTTCCTCACTTTCGTAGTAAAACATCAGTTCTTTGGGGCCCACTTCATTTATATTAACTAATCTCAATAATTTAGAAGGTAAATGTTTTAAAAATATGAATATTATTTAATTTTTTTGTCAGAGACCTGACGCTCTACTGGGCATATTCTTTTGCTAGTTTTGGAATGGATTGGACATTAAGATGAAAAAACACTTCTTTGCAAATACTGGTGAACTAATTCTAAAGGAGATCAGTCCTGGGTGTTCTTTGGAAGGACTGATGCTAAAGCTGAAACTCCAGTACTTTGGCCACCTCATGCAAAGAGTTGACTCATTGGAAAAGACTCTGATGCTGGGAGGGATTGGGGGCAGGAGGAGAAGGGGACGACAGAGGATGAGATGGCTGGATGGCATCACCAACTCGATGGACATGAGTTTGGGTGAACTTCGGGAGTTGGTGATGGACAGGGAGGCCTGGCGTGCCGCAGTTCATGGGGTCACAGAGTCAGACACGACTGAGCGACTAAACTGAACTGAACTGATGTAATAATTGTGTGTATTTGATGAATATAGAATTCATCCTAGAAAGAACAGCTATAATTTATTTGATTTTAGTGTGGTGTGATAGCATTTTGATCTACTAACTGTTTAGGCAAATTATCTTTAAAGTGATTATTGTTCATTCCTTGTGTAAGATAAAATACAGTAAAACATGGTATATGGAAGTATACACCTATTTAGGAATTTGTGTTGACAAACAATGTATCACTAAACTATAGAATTGACTTAATATAATTCCATGCTTCTCTTAATAGTTCTAACCATGTAATTAAAATTTTATTTATGTCATAGGATTTTTTTAATGTATGTGTATAAAACCAATAGATTAATTCATTTGTTTATTCATTCAACAAATAGTCATTGCAGTGTGTTTTGCCAGATACTGTTCTTAATGCTACAGTTACAAATCTTTGAGTAAGACCATGCATGTTGCTATTTCAAGGGAGCTTGGATTCTAGCCCTGCAATGTCCAATGTGGCAGGTACAACTACAAGTGGTTAGTGAACACTGTAAATGAGACTAGTTCAAATTGAGATGTGTTGGAAATGTAAAATACACACTGGATTTCAAAGATTTAGTTTGAAAAAAGAATGTGAAATACCTGTGCAATGATTTTATATTGATTATATATTGAAATGATAATATTTTGGACAGTAGATTAAGTAGAAAATAGTAAAATTATTTACCTGCTTTTGGCCACCTCATGTGAAGAGTCGACTCACTGGGAAAGACTCTGATGCTGGGAGGGATTGGGGGCAGGAGGAGAAGGGGACGACAGAGGATGAGATGGCTGGATGGCATCACTGACTCGATGTACGTGAGTCTCAGTGAACTCCGGGAGTTGGTGATGGACAGGGAGGCCTGGTGTGCTGCGATTCATGGGGTCGCAAAGAGTTGGACATGACTGAGCGACTGAACTGAACTGAACTGTAAATATGAGTACTAGAAATTTTGAAATTATATATGTAACTCACATTATATTTGTATCAGCAGTGCTGTCTGGATGGCTATATAAATGGTATTAATGATCATTCAGAACTGACCAGGAGAACTTACAGGTGGTTTCTTAAACTCTAGCCTGCATAATCCTTTTAGAGTGGAGACCAGTACACATATCACATCTCTAAAAATCATGTTAAATCTTACTTGCATTGCCAACCAAGAATCTCTTAGCACAGAAGAATTGTAATAAAAATCCAGTGAAACACCATTCAGTTTAGCCTTTCATATGTATCCTCTTAAATTTTTGTGCACTAACAGCTTTTAGATGGAAAGACTAAAGTTACTCTATTCACTTTGGGCTAGAGGGTGACCTGGTCATAGGTTTTGTGGAATGAATCCCCACTATCAATTTACTTTATTTAATCACTATTGAAATAAAAATTATAACTTGAAAAAAAAGTCCCAGTTTGATTATCTCCAAGTTGGGAAAGCTTATCCTAACTCAGAGTAAGTGACTCATGCTCTGCCTTTTGCTCCTCTCTCTGTAAAAGTCATTTCCCAGGTTGTACTATGGTTGTCCCCCATGTGATGATTTTAGCAATGTCACTAATCATAACCTTACTGCTCAGCCTCCCTGGGCACTTCCCAAGTGTTCCCTCAACAGTTGGCCCGCTGTTGACCACAGCCTCCTACTCACAGTTTTCTTGGTTCCCTGGACTGTTGTACTCTCCTGGTTTCTTTATGGGCTTTCGTTATAAAAAGTTATGCTGATTTGGGTTCCAGTTAATTGAGCTTTAAATTCTTCATGCCAATATGTGTTTTGTTCTTCAGTAGGCTTGTCATAAGAAATTTCTTCGTGAGTGCCCATTTTGTAAATTTTAAAAAAGTGTAATTTTCTCTGTAAGTACAATTGTAAATAGTTTTTGGTCATTACTTTAGTTACTAAATTGTCTCTTTTCTTTGTCAGTGAATAAAGATTGAGAGGAATATTATTTCAGAATTGCTGTTTTAGGTGTGGTTTATTTTTCTTCTTCCTTTTTTTGGTGTCTTCTGTAATTTTATTTGTCTTAAATCCTTTGATAGATCTCAGAGATGGAGTGATTCATACGTGTTTTATACAGTGGAAAGAGGATAGACATGCCAAGTTACTCATGGCTTCCCAGTAAATATATTCAACACCAAAATAAGAATTACACTTTTTCATGATATTTTCTGTATTTTTTGCTATTTTTTTCTCTGGATTAAAATTTATTTTTGGTACCCACCCATAAAAATACCAAATACTGGTATTAAGATACAAATACAAAATATTGATTTATTATGTACTAAGCACTGTACAGATATGATTTATTTAGTTATTATAACAACCTGTGAAGTAATAAGTTTTATTGTTCCCATTTTACAGATTAGGAAACTGATGCTTACCATGTGCCAGGCAATCTTCTAAGTACTTTATTATTTTTTTAATCCTTATAGCAGCCTATGAGGTAGATATTAATATTATTCATATTTACACAAGAGGAAACTAAGGCACATAAAAGTTATTTACCTTGACTGAATTCATGCTGAAACATGAATGCTGAAGCCAGTATTTGGTCAATATTTGTAAATAGGCATTTTGTTTTGGGGGCTTCCCTGGTAGCTCACCTGGTAACGCCTGCAATGCCAGAGACCCTGGTTCAAATCCTGGATTGGGAAAATCCCCTGGAGGAAGGCATGGCAACACCCTCTAGTATTTTTGCGAGAGAATCCCCTTGGACAGAGGAGCCTGGCCGGCTACAGTCAGTGGGGTGGCAGACAGTCGGACACGACTGAGCAACTAAGTGCGGCGATTTGTTTTTAGAGCCTGAATGCTTAGCCGTCACCCTGTATGACATCTCTAATCTAGGTTTATTACCACNCCCCTTGGACAGAGGAGCCTGGCCGGCTACAGTCAGTGGGGTGGCAGACAGTCGGACACGACTGAGCAACTAAGTGCGGCGATTTGTTTTTAGCCGTCACCCTGTATGACATCTCTAATCTAGGTTTATTACCACAGTCCTTGCTTTCTCTAATATTCTTACCTACTCATCTGTTGTCTTTTCTTTTCAGTCACACAACATCTCTGCTTGGCAGCATATGTCTGTGTAAGTTAGGATAGATGTACGTATGTAGTAATAACAGTTTACATAATGTTACATATTTTTCAAGGCATTGCTATTGCATTGCTTCTGCATGCCAACCCAACTTGAGTCAAATACTGCGTTCCAGAGGCTAGTCTGTTCCCATCTGTGATCTTTGGTTTTGTGTTAGAACCAGTTTGCCCCAAGGATTCTTCCCAATAGTTCTCTGTACCTTCCCTCCAGATGGATGCAGGCCTGAAGCTCAAGATTCTCGAGAGAATACTAATTTGATTCCTCAGCTCTTGCCAGAAATTCTGTCCAGCTTTTCTTTTCTGCTCCAGTTCTGGTTCTTAGTTCTGTCTTCTTGGCACTGATTATAGACTGCTAACACTAGGTGCCAACTATGGATCCTGAGCCTTGACTACAACCATTAGCTAGCTTAAACCCCACAGTAACTCTGTGAGGTAGCTATTATTATCCACAATCTAAAGATGTCGACATTAAGACTGAGAGTATTTGAGCAGGAGGCCCAGTATCACACAGGTAACAAATAGCAGAGTTGGCATAAAACCTTAGATCTTTCACACTTTTTTGTGATGCAGCTAAAAGAGTGCCTGGCATATAGAAATAACACATTATTGTTTATCTTTCGGACTGGACACACTGGTTAAGTGTAAAAGGAGGACCTAACAATTATTTTTTAATATTTAGAATATTTTATTATTTTAAATAATAATAATAACTATTTTATTATTTAAAAACTAAAATAGTATAATTTAGATTGATAGACATCTTTCTGAATTTTTTTAGGAAAAATGTGTGAGGATCTCAGGGTGTTCCTATAATTAAAGATGGATTTCAATTTTATATACATTGTATATTTTGGAGATTCGGATTAGGAGAATACATGGGATCTTTTTAAACTATTTTTTTCGCCTATTTATTTTTCCATTACAATTTCCAAGTAACTTTGAATATTGAAGCTTGTGAAGAAAAAGTCCTTATTGAAATCTTGGGCAAATCCCACTGTAAGTGGGAGAGGTCTTTGGAGGAATTTAAGGAATGGTGTTGGAAATATCTCTAGCATGCCAAACATAAACTCTTCAGGGAAGCTGAGATTTAAGTAGTTTTCTACTTTACAGTATTACTAGTTCATTTTCAGAGTCAGGGAGGGAAAGGGAAAGTTTATTTTTCAGTTGAAGTGAATGTTATTTCCTATTAGTTAGATTTTCAGTGAAAAGAAAAAGGTGAAACAAATGAAGAATTTTCCCTTTAGGCATCAGCATGGCTCACATAACCTAATGCTGCCTTTATCTGATACAGCATTGCTGTCTGGCAGTTCTACCACGTGACCTTCCTCTTGTCAGATTTCCCTGAGGTGGTCTAGGATTCTCGTATAGGAATGAGGAGTCCCTGGACAGCATTGTGTTTGCTTTCATATAACAGTCCAGTCAACACCATGGTTATCCTATTTAAATCACATATGTCCTGTTACTCTTTTGCCCCACCTAATATTTCACAGCGCATTCCCTGGTGGCTCAGATAGTAAAGAATCTGCCTGCAATTTGGAAGACCCAGGTTCAATCCGGAGTCAGGAAGATTCCCTGGAGAAGGAAATGGTAACCCCCTCCAATATTCTTGCCTGAAAAATCCCATGGACAGAGGAGCCTGGTGGGCTACAGTCCATGGGGTTGCAAAGAGTTGGACATGACTGAGCAACTGACACACATGAAAATTGTACATATAATAATAATAATGAGATCTTCAGGCTGACTTAAAGTTATTTTAAATAACTTTATTTTGGGGGCTATCGATTGAGGCTATTATTACTATTTTTACATTTTTATTTATTTATTTGGCTGCACCAGGTCTTAGTTGCAGCATGCAGAACCTTTAGTTGTGGCATGTGGGACATAGTTCCTGACCAGGGATCAGACCTGGGCACCCTGCATTGGGAGTTGCAGAGTCTTAGCCACTGGACCACCAGGGAAATCCTGAGGGTATTATTTTTGATAACAATTTTTTTTAATGGTGTGTTTCCTTCTGCAGTAGGTTTCTTGAGACCATACAACTTAAAATTGTTCCTATTATGAATGTTAATGATTTTAAGTTATGAATAAAAGATTCCTAGGCCAAAAGAAAAGAATACAAGGGACAAAAATAAAGACAGATGCTTCCCAGCCAAGGATTTTGTGGTTTCATGTATCTGGGACTGATTTTCATTTGGTTCTGTATAACTATACACTGTGGGTGGAGTTTATAAATACCTAAGCAGCTGTGGTTCAACTAAAAGAGCACTGGGGATTCTGAGCATGAGGGCTCGCATCCCATCCATGTCATTGGCTAGGGGCATCGAAACACCAATTTCCTAATATTTATAACTGGAATAACAATTTCTGTCTATGACGTGGCTATGAAATAATGTATTTGAAAATTCCTGGTTCCTGAACTCTTCTTTTAATTCTTTTTAAGTTGTCTTCCTTAAATTATCTTTCTTTCCTCTGAGATTATTTTCCACTTTTATGTTTGATTTTTCTTTTTCAGGTTGCAAGCTTTTCTCAAATGTCTAATGATCTTCAGTGGTCCGTTTATATTTAAGGATGGGATATCTGAAAAGTTGACCAACAATTGTGTATAAAATCAGTGCTGGTTGACTATCAATATTTGCGTTAGAATGAGTAGGTCTGAGACTGCTTTTTACACCATGAGCCCATAAATGCCACAGTTGTTGGACTAGAGCCCTCCAAGTAATTTATTCAACTTTATAGGAGAAGAACATTCAGTCTTTTGACAGGAAGTAAATGCTTAGCTGCTGCACATTCAGCACATGGGGATAAGTGAGAAGGTTTCAGAGAACTAGTTGGCTCCAAGGGCCACGTGTTTTCCATTAATACCCACTGTTCCCAGCCCCACACTCACTTCCCCTGTAGGTCTTTGCAGGGTTGTATAGGGCATTCAGCTCTAGGGGAGAAGTTCAGGATGCTCCAATGCTTATTGTAGGCTGTGGTCTCATTTTTCCTCTGGTTTCTAGTAATATGTTCCTCATGTCCACCTGACATCTCATCAGAAGAACCTTTACCAGCCATCATTTCTATCAGCAACCTGGTCACAATCCTTAGCTGTGCACTCCAGGAAGATTGAGGCTTTCTCTATAGCTTTCCTGTCCTTCTGACCTCTCACCAGAATTGCTTTAATGGTCTGCTCACAGTCATGTAGGTTTTTTCTACCATGTACCTTAAAATTCTTCCAGTCTGTATCTATTACCCAGTTCCAAAATTGCTTCCACATTTTTAGATATTTGTTAAGCAGCACCTCACTCTCAGAACCAGTTCTGTGTCTTAGTCTGTGGGGATTGCTGTAACAAAATAACAACAGACTGTGTGGTTTATGAACAACAGAAATCTTATTTCTCACAGTTTTGGAGGCTGGAAGTCTGATACCAGGATTCCAGCATAGTCAGGTTAGGGCCCTTGCCTTGGTCACTGACTTCTTGTACTGTTACCTGGCAGAAGGGGCTTGGAGCTCTGTAGAAACTCTATTATAAAAGCACTAATGCAGTTCAGGAGGGGCCCACCCTCAAGGTTTAATCACCATCACGCTGGGCATTAGGATTCCAAGGGGGTGGGGAGGGAGGCAAACATTCAAAGTGGTCCCCTTTGAGAAATTATTCAGTTTTTTTTTTAAACAATGACTATTATTAAGACTTTGTCTTTTTAGAGCAGCTTAGGGTTCACAGAAAAATTGGGTGGAAGATATAAATTTTTCGTGTATTCTCTGCCCCCACACATGTATAGCTATCCTCATTATTATTTTTCTTTTTTAAAATTTATTTATTTTAACTGGAGGCTAATTATAACATTGTGATGGTTTTTGCCATCCATTGATGTGAATCAACCATGGGTGTACATGTATCCCCCTGTCCTGAACCCCTACNAGTTGGCATAAAACCTTAGATCTTTCACACTTTTTTGTGATGCAGCTAAAAGAGTGCCTGGCATATAGAAATAACACATTATTGTTTATCTTTCGGACTGGACACACTGGTTAAGTGTAAAAGGAGGACCTAACAATTATTTTTTAATATTTAGAATATTTTATTATTTTAAATAATAATAATAACTATTTTATTATTTAAAAACTAAAATAGTATAATTTAGATTGATAGACATCTTTCTGAATTTTTTTAGGAAAAATGTGTGAGGATCTCAGGGTGTTCCTATAATTAAAGATGGATTTCAATTTTATATACATTGTATATTTTGGAGATTCGGATTAGGAGAATACATGGGATCTTTTTAAACTATTTTTTTCGCCTATTTATTTTTCCATTACAATTTCCAAGTAACTTTGAATATTGAAGCTTGTGAAGAAAAAGTCCTTATTGAAATCTTGGGCAAATCCCACTGTAAGTGGGAGAGGTCTTTGGAGGAATTTAAGGAATGGTGTTGGAAATATCTCTAGCATGCCAAACATAAACTCTTCAGGGAAGCTGAGATTTAAGTAGTTTTCTACTTTACAGTATTACTAGTTCATTTTCAGAGTCAGGGAGGGAAAGGGAAAGTTTATTTTTCAGTTGAAGTGAATGTTATTTCCTATTAGTTAGATTTTCAGTGAAAAGAAAAAGGTGAAACAAATGAAGAATTTTCCCTTTAGGCATCAGCATGGCTCACATAACCTAATGCTGCCTTTATCTGATACAGCATTGCTGTCTGGCAGTTCTACCACGTGACCTTCCTCTTGTCAGATTTCCCTGAGGTGGTCTAGGATTCTCGTATAGGAATGAGGAGTCCCTGGACAGCATTGTGTTTGCTTTCATATAACAGTCCAGTCAACACCATGGTTATCCTATTTAAATCACATATGTCCTGTTACTCTTTTGCCCCACCTAATATTTCACAGCGCATTCCCTGGTGGCTCAGATAGTAAAGAATCTGCCTGCAATTTGGAAGACCCAGGTTCAATCCGGAGTCAGGAAGATTCCCTGGAGAAGGAAATGGTAACCCCCTCCAATATTCTTGCCTGAAAAATCCCATGGACAGAGGAGCCTGGTGGGCTACAGTCCATGGGGTTGCAAAGAGTTGGACATGACTGAGCAACTGACACACATGAAAATTGTACATATAATAATAATAATGAGATCTTCAGGCTGACTTAAAGTTATTTTAAATAACTTTATTTTGGGGGCTATCGATTGAGGCTATTATTACTATTTTTACATTTTTATTTATTTATTTGGCTGCACCAGGTCTTAGTTGCAGCATGCAGAACCTTTAGTTGTGGCATGTGGGACATAGTTCCTGACCAGGGATCAGACCTGGGCACCCTGCATTGGGAGTTGCAGAGTCTTAGCCACTGGACCACCAGGGAAATCCTGAGGGTATTATTTTTGATAACAATTTTTTTTAATGGTGTGTTTCCTTCTGCAGTAGGTTTCTTGAGACCATACAACTTAAAATTGTTCCTATTATGAATGTTAATGATTTTAAGTTATGAATAAAAGATTCCTAGGCCAAAAGAAAAGAATACAAGGGACAAAAATAAAGACAGATGCTTCCCAGCCAAGGATTTTGTGGTTTCATGTATCTGGGACTGATTTTCATTTGGTTCTGTATAACTATACACTGTGGGTGGAGTTTATAAATACCTAAGCAGCTGTGGTTCAACTAAAAGAGCACTGGGGATTCTGAGCATGAGGGCTCGCATCCCATCCATGTCATTGGCTAGGGGCATCGAAACACCAATTTCCTAATATTTATAACTGGAATAACAATTTCTGTCTATGACGTGGCTATGAAATAATGTATTTGAAAATTCCTGGTTCCTGAACTCTTCTTTTAATTCTTTTTAAGTTGTCTTCCTTAAATTATCTTTCTTTCCTCTGAGATTATTTTACACTTTTATGTTTGATTTTTCTTTTTCAGGTTGCAAGCTTTTCTCAAATGTCTAATGATCTTCAGTGGTCCGTTTATATTTAAGGATGGGATATCTGAAAAGTTGACCAACAATTGTGTATAAAATCAGTGCTGGTTGACTATCAATATTTGCGTTAGAATGAGTAGGTCTGAGACTGCTTTTTACACCATGAGCCCATAAATGCCACAGTTGTTGGACTAGAGCCCTCCAAGTAATTTATTCAACTTTATAGGAGAAGAACATTCAGTCTTTTGACAGGAAGTAAATGCTTAGCTGCTGCACATTCAGCACATGGGGATAAGTGAGAAGGTTTCAGAGAACTAGTTGGCTCCAAGGGCCACGTGTTTTCCATTAATACCCACTGTTCCCAGCCCCACACTCACTTCCCCTGTAGGTCTTTGCAGGGTTGTATAGGGCATTCAGCTCTAGGGGAGAAGTTCAGGATGCTCCAATGCTTATTGTAGGCTGTGGTCTCATTTTTCCTCTGGTTTCTAGTAATATGTTCCTCATGTCCACCTGACATCTCATCAGAAGAACCTTTACCAGCCATCATTTCTATCAGCAACCTGGTCACAATCCTTAGCTGTGCACTCCAGGAAGATTGAGGCTTTCTCTATAGCTTTCCTGTCCTTCTGACCTCTCACCAGAATTGCTTTAATGGTCTGCTCACAGTCATGTAGGTTTTTTCTACCATGTACCTTAAAATTCTTCCAGTCTGTATCTATTACCCAGTTCCAAAATTGCTTCCACATTTTTAGATATTTGTTAAGCAGCACCTCACTCTCAGAACCAGTTCTGTGTCTTAGTCTGTGGGGATTGCTGTAACAAAATAACAACAGACTGTGTGGTTTATGAACAACAGAAATCTTATTTCTCACAGTTTTGGAGGCTGGAAGTCTGATACCAGGATTCCAGCATAGTCAGGTTAGGGCCCTTGCCTTGGTCACTGACTTCTTGTACTGTTACCTGGCAGAAGGGGCTTGGAGCTCTGTAGAAACTCTATTATAAAAGCACTAATGCAGTTCAGGAGGGGCCCACCCTCAAGGTTTAATCACCATCACGCTGGGCATTAGGATTCCAAGGGGGTGGGGAGGGAGGCAAACATTCAAAGTGGTCCCCTTTGAGAAATTATTCAGTTTTTTTTTTAAACAATGACTATTATTAAGACTTTGTCTTTTTAGAGCAGCTTAGGGTTCACAGAAAAATTGGGTGGAAGATATAAATTTTTCGTGTATTCTCTGCCCCCACACATGTATAGCTATCCTCATTATTATTTTTCTTTTTTAAAATTTATTTATTTTAACTGGAGGCTAATTATAACATTGTGATGGTTTTTGCCATCCATTGATGTGAATCAACCATGGGTGTACATGTATCCCCCTGTCCTGAACCCCTACTCCTACCAGCCTCCCCATCCCATCCCTCTGGGTTGTCCCAGTGCACCGGCTTTGAATGCCCTGCTTCATGCATCAAACGTGGACTGGTCATCTGTTTCACATATGATTATATACATGTTTCAATGCTATTCTCTCAAATCATCCCACCCTTACCTTTTCCTACAGAGTTGAAAAGTCTGTTCTTTACATTTGTGTCTCTTTTGCTATCTTGCATATAGATATAGGGTCATCGTTACCATCTTTCTAAATTCCATATATATGCATTAACATACTATATTGGTGTTTTTCTTTCTGACTTACTTCACTCTGTATAATAGGCTCCAGTTTTATCCACCTCATTAGAACTGACTGAATTGCATTCTTTTTAATAGCTGAGTAATATTCCATTGTGTGTATGTACCACAGCTTTCTTATCCATTCTTCTGCTGATGGACATCTAGGTTGCTTCCATGTCCTGGCTATTATAAACAGTGCTGCAATGAACATGGGGGTACACGTCTCTTTGAATTCTGGTTTCCTCAGTGTGTATGCCCAGCAGTGGGATTGCTGGGTCGTTTGGCAGTTCTGTTTCCAGTTTTAAAAGGAATCTCTACACTGTTCTCCATAGTTAGCCATCCCCATTATAACATCCCTCACCAGAGTGGTACATGTTACAAATTGTTCAACCTACCAGAGTTCATAGTTTCACTCTTGGTGTTGTACATTCCATGGGTTTGGACAATGTATAGTGACATGGATGTATCATTATGGTATCATACGGAGGATTTAGTGTAGTGGTTAGTCATTCAGTCATGTCTGACTTTTTGCGACCCCATGGCCTGTAGCCGCTGTCTGTGAAATTCTGCAGGCAAGCATAGTGGGGTGGGTGGCCATTTCCCTGTCACTGTCCTCAAAACCTTCTGTGCTCTGCCTATTCATCCCTCTCCATACTCTCCCCTAGCCCCACCCTCACAACCACGGATCCTCTTATTGTCTCCATAGTTTTCCAGAATATTAGGTAGTTAGAATCATACTTTATGTGGCCTTTTCAGTTTGGATTCTTTCACTTAATAATATGTTTTAAGTGTCCTTCATGCCTTTCCATAGCTTGATAGCTCATTTCCTTTTAGCAGTAAATAATATTTCATTGGTTTTACCACAGTTTATCTATCCAGTCGTCTATTGAAGGAAATCTTGATGGCTTCCAAGTCTTGGCAATTATGAATAAAACTGCTGTAAATAATCTCTGTGAAAGTTTTTATGTGAGCGTAAGTTTTCAGCTCCTTTGGGCAAATACCGAGGAGCACACTTGCTGGATAGTAGGATGATAAGAGTATGTTTAATTTTATAAGAAAGCATGCAGTGAATGAGAGTTCCTGTTCCTCCACATTCTTGCTAGCGTTTGGTATTGCCAGTGTTCTGGATTTCGGCCATTCTCATAGGTATGTCAGGCATTTATTTTCACTAGGCAAAGTTTACAGAGCAGCAACCCATTTGTGGATTTTCCTGTTTTCCCTGGGAATCTCAAAAATATTTAAAATTGATAAGGCTGCACAAGTATAGAAATTCCTCTGAAAACACAATCTCATTGCATTGTAGAAATGATGTTAACATTGTAGAAATGACAATTGTCAGCATACTGTCAGTAGTGAAAGAATGTGATGTCGGTGTGTGCATGTCAGTTAATTTTTTTGTTTAAGGACTGTCCTAGACAGGAGATACATTGCTTGTCCAGCTTCTTTATGTAATGCGATAGTATATAACAGAATCAATAAAATGCTTTTAGACAACAGTACTTGTTTATTAAACGTGAAATGTGTTGTATCGATGTGCTCAGTTGTGTTCAGCTGTTTGCGACCCCATAGACTGTAGCCCACCAGGCTTTTCTGTCCATGAGATATTCTAGGCATGAATACTGGAGTGGGTTGCCATTTCCTTCTCCAGGGAATCTTCCTGACCCAGGGATCAAACCTGCGCTTCTTGCATCTCCTGTACTGGCAGGTGGATTCTTTACCACTAGTGCCACCTGGAAATATCTTCACAAAAATTAAAGGTGATATGAGGTCCAGAGAATGCATTTGGGAAGTGCCTATTTATGTATTCAAATATTTTAAAATTCTTCCAGAATCTAGGTCCTTGCAACAAACTACCTTAAAAAAATATTGCCATGTGGACAGGCAGTTAAATTACAATATATATGGAATGTTTTACACTTTTATTATCCAATAGAAATGTAAAGTGAGAAACACATGTAATTTTAAAATTTCTAACATTAATAAAATGAAAAACAGTAGATGAAATTAATTTTAATATTATATTTTATTTAATGTGACATTAAAAATATCATTTCAATGTGGGTCAATGTGAACAATTACTGAGATTTTTATTCTTTTTGTAATAGGTTTTCAAATACTGTGTTATTGAATGAAGTGTGTATTTTACAGTTCTACCACATTTCACTTTGGACTAGCCACATTTCAAGTGCTCTTGGACAGCACAGTTCTATTATTTCCCAGTCCTCTGTGATTTTCTGAACCATCTGGAGACAAGAAAATCAGTGTGTTGCTAAAATAATGTCCAAATGCTCTGGACTGATACACACCATATGTCATTACTATCATATTTTCGGGAGTCAGTCCATTAAAAGTAATAGCTATATCTGAACAGCAGCCTTCTACTACTTGCTCAGGGTTATGAGACATTGTCTCTTGAATAAGATGTGCAGTTGATTTTGTGTTAAATAGAATTCTTCCTTGGGAATCCTCTTTACTTTCTGCAGGAACTCCTGCTTATTTCAGGCAGACTGCTAAGCTGCGTATCTTCTGATAAGTTCCAAATCACACTTGGATTTGCATACTTTTCGGACTTCTTCCCCTGGAGAAGGAGATGACAACTCACTCCAGTATTCTTTCCTGGAGAATCCCATGGACAGAGGAGCCTGGTGGGCTACAGTCCACGGGGTCACAGAGTCAGACACGTCTGAGCAACTAAGCACGCATGCACAGAGACTTATTCAGAAGTCTGTTAATTCTTTTCATAGCCTCCATAGTTAAAGCAATTCCTCCTCCTACTGTCATGAAATCAAGGTTGCCAGATGTTACAGTGTGGCCCAGACAGAAGGGCTGAGATACATCCTTAGTAAACTGAATATACTCCTGAGTTTTCAGTGACAGCGAGTGCAGTGGGATGTGCCAAAAAGAACCAGTTGCGGCTGTTGCTGTGCTTTCCAGAGACATATTTGTCCATTTTCCTCCTCTGTGTCCACATGCCATTTTTTTTCTTAGACGATCATTTTTCATTTTTAGTACTATGGTGCTCTGCTTTGTCACAGTCTTTGGTATACGATTCTTTGAGTACCCAGTAACGCCATCGGGCTTTCATGGGTGATACAGTAAATACAGATACTTTTACTAAGCTCCATGCGCTGCACTTCTGAAATGTTTAAGAGGTCTTTTGTGTTCGGTGGGCAAAGTGATGGTGCTCGTCACGGTCTTGAGTTTTACCTGTGTCGACTGGTAATTTGCTCAAACATAGATATCAAAATGCAGCAACTGCTCCAAACCAGTACAGCTTTTAAAAATTAGGTATTCATAACAGAAACTACCTTTCAGGCATTGAGAATAACACATGTCTCAGTTGGGATTCCTGTCACCCATGTGGTCCAGAGCTGGCAGCCTTGCATCCTGCTGCAGGAGGCCACTCCTCCACGGTTTTGAGAAGGGGGTGATCTTTTATATCAGCCATGGGTGCTGTTGTATCACACCCAGGGTGCTGTGAGTTTGAGATGCTCTGGAAGTTCAGGGCATCTGAGACTGTCAGCCAACAACAGAAGTGACAGTGAACACAGGTTGAGCCACAGATGGCTCCAGTGTTGAGCAGACTTCAACACTCAGAAAAGAATAATTCAAAATTTAGTTTTACATCATGGTTGTGTATTATGTTAATTTGTATTAGATCCCTTTTAAGACTTTTGCTTTTTTACTTATAATATTCAATTTAGTATTTTGCTTAAAATCTTCAAAGTTTTTTTTTTTTAATTTCCCACCCTCTGAAATCTTCAAACATTTTATTATCCACAGAACTTTCAAAAAATACCCAGATTTTTTTTCAACCTCTGTGCCGTATGCTTTTGTGGACATATGTATATTTTATCAGAGTATCTTCCATACTCTTTCTATCACAATTTTTAAGAATTAAAACTACTCAATTGTGACTTACACATACCACCAGTGAAGCTTGTGAAAATGTACCACTTTCTGATATCACTGGGACTTTCTTCCCCTATATTAAGCCTGTTTCAGTGTATGTTTTTTCTTTTTAAATTTTTTTATTATTTATTTTTTGTTGAAGTATAATTAATTTATAGTGTTGTTAGCTTCAGATGTACAGCCAAGTGATTCAGGTTTTTTAAAAAATGTTCATTTATTTGGCTGTACTGGGGTCTTAGTTGCAGCATGTGGGATCTAGTTCTCCAGTCTAGTTCTAGATTGAACCTGAACTCCTTGCATTCTTAAATTGTGCAGTCTTAGCCACTGGACCACCAGGGACATCCCACCAGTTTATATATATATGTATGTACATGTATATTCTTTTTCACTCTTTTCCTATATAGGTTATTACAAAATATTGAGTATAGTCCCGGTACTATACAGTATGTCTTTGTTGGTTATCTGTTTTATGTTTAGTAATGAATATATGTTAGTTGCTCACTCATTTCCAACTCTTTGCGATCGCATGGACTGTAGCCTGTCAGTCTCCTCTGTCCATGGAATTCTCTAGGCAAAAATACTGGCGTGGGTTGCCAATTCCTTCTCCAGATGACTTTCCCAACCCAGGGATCAAACCTGGGTCTTTGGCGTTGCAGGCAGATTCTTTACCATCTGAACCACCAGCCCAAATTCCTAATTTATCCCTCCCCCCATCATTGGGACTTTTTGATCAGCAAAGCATATGACATTTGAGGTCTTACTATTATCTTAGATTTAATTTACTGTTCTTAAAATATGATGACCAGTAATTTCTAACATAAGTGCAATGAAGAAAATTCTACTGATTAATACTCATGTAGTACATATTGCAAAGAGTATCAAAATTATGGTATTTTGTTTGATCAGTTTTTACATATGCCCTGAAAGAAACTTTAATGTGCTAAATTCTATGTAATTAATATCCATTGAAGTACTTTAAGTGTTCCTAAAAGAATTCCAAAAGGGAAATACAAATTTTTCTATTTTTTATGTCTTTTCTCACATTTCAGATGCAACAGCTTGAGAGACAAGTTATTGATGCTGAGCGTCAAGCAGAAAAAGCTTTTCAACAGGTAGGATATAGTTTTGGTTAAAAAAATTTTTTTTTGTCTCTACCAATTTAAACATTGTTTTGCCCAAAATAATCTTGAAAATAGTTTTCAACTGTCCTCTTCATTTTGTCATTTTTACTGTTTATGAGCTAGCTCCATAGAGAAAATGTAGAATCTAACTTTGTTTTGCCCCTCAACAAATTTTCAAAAGGTCACAAATACTTCTATTAGGAATTTTTACTTATAAAAAACCCCTCAAAATATGAATTTTATGGTTATGCCTAACCATAATGACGTTTTATGTATAAAGATGTTCATGGCAGCTTTGGTTATAGTAACAAAGAGTTGGAAATAATATGACTGCAATATTATAGAAAAATGAATTAGTGAACTGTATCTATTCCATAAAATATTAAACCATTAAAAATAACTATTGGTGGTGGTGGTTTAGTCGTTAAGTCGTGTCTAACTCTTGTGACCCCCATGGACTGTAGCCTGCCAGACTTCTCTGTCCATGGGATTTTCCAGGCAAGAATACTGGGGTGGGTTGCTGTTTCCTTCTCCGGGGGATTTTCATGACCCAGGAATCAAACCCGGGTCTCCTGCATTGCAGACAGATTCTTTATTGACTGAGCCAGTGTGGAAAGATGTTTAGAGTTATATCAGGAAAAATATATACAGATTTTTGTATTTAACATGTTAATAGATGTGGGGGCAGGGTGAGTCAAACCCGAGTTTTAAAAAAGCTGTTAGGAAACACTGAAATTAAACAGGAGTTATAATTATAGATGGAATTATAGATGATTGGTTTCTTCTAGTATATCCTCATACTTTCTAGTTTTTAGTTCTGATACTACTTTTACTCTGAAAAAATAAAGTTTTGATAAGTCACTTAGCCCTTCTTAGGCCTTGCCCACAGTAAAATGAGTGGTTTGGATGAGCCTACCAGCCTTAAAATTTGCCTAAGGAGCATACATAGATAAATCCACATTTTATGAAAAGATCTCTGTCAGATACAGTCAAGTCAAGAATTTCAGAAGTCTTAAATACAAAATTGTTTCTTCTCAGAAGTGTATATTAAATTTCTTACACTTGCTCTAGGTCTGTTACGTTTGTTTCTTCAGCTTGAATACTACCAAATCTTATTTTCATCTGAAAGATTTAATTTTACACAGTAGATTGTTTCAGTGGTCTGACTAACTTAACTCAATTTAGCCTAATCCTTAGTTTTCTTTTTTTTTTTTCAATAACTTCATTGATTAATTTTATTTTCGNATCCTGCATCGAACCTGGACTGGCGACTTGTTTATTATATGATATTATACATGTTCAGCATCTATTTTAGATTGAATTCCCTTTGGGACAAATCCCTTGAAAGGTAGAATCTAAAAGACTGTCCTGAGAGAAGAGGGGACCCGGAAGGGGAAAGGGAGCGCTTGGAAGAGGAGTGAGAGGGCACTGCAGGCACGCTGGCACTGTGGCTATGCCCCTGTCTGTCCTGCTCAGAGGAGAGAGCTGAGGGGATAGCTGCAGAGGGCAGCCTTCTCCAAACTCGTGGCCTCAGAGCACTTGCGGCCCTGAGAAGGAGGGATACTCTTATTTCCTTGACTCCTTTGAAATTCCAGGATACAAGAGAAGCATGGGGATGAGGAGAAAGCATACACAAAGTTAGCAGTATTGGTATCTGAACTAAAATTGCCTGATAACCAAATGTGTAGTTCAGTTGGCCTGACACTGTGCAACTCACATTGGGGCTTGAACATGTGGGTCAGTACTGAAATGCAGCCAAAACTCAGATTGGGATTTGAACCCCTGTCTTTCGTTGACATCACACACTTGGTCTCAGGACTTGCAGAAGTTCAGGTTCTTTGTCTCAGTACAGAAGGAATTCATCGAGACACAAAGTAATAGGTAAGAAGTAGATTCATTAAGAGAGATACACAGTCCATAGACAGAATGCAGTGCATCTCAAAGGTGAAATATGGGGTGGTTGGTTTTGGGGGGTTGGATAATTTCATAGGGTGATGAGTGGGAGATTCTTCTAGCTATCTTTGAGAAGAGGTGGAGATTTCCAGGATTTGGCCTTTTATGGACGCCTTGAAACTGCCATGACATGGATGAGTGTGTCATTTAATGTGTTAATGTATTACAATGAGCATATAATGAGACTCAAGATCTACTGTCTTTCTCCATCTTGGACCTAATTGGGTATAACCAGTTTATGTTGCATCCTCAAGGGCTATATCATTCTGTTAAAGATTCTGCCCTGCCCTCTTCCCTCCTGTTTCAGGCTGATAGACTCAGGACTCTTATTTTATTTACATGTTGATGCTTTGAAGGAAAGTCCTCATGGAATCCCTGGATAGCAACCTAGATTGTTGACAGGGAGATGCAGGACCAAGGCAGAGGACTGCCAGCATCAGTCAGGGCCTTATCATCTGAATAACTTACAATATTCAACAACCTGCTTTATCTTGGAGGAAAATGGCAAGAAATGGCAGCCACTTCTTAAGGTTATTCTGTTTCTCTTTGCTCCAGTTCCTACTTGCTGCTCAGCCTGCTAAAGTTACCACTTGTCAATCCCCTAAATTGCTGTGGAACTAAATTTGCATAGTTTAAGAATTTGAAATCATGAATTCAGAAACTCAAGCTTTAGTAACAGTACTGCCACTGAACAAGTGCCTTACGTAAGCAGAGCCTTAAGTAAGTGATTTTCTCTAGGTGAAGGTGCTGCTTTGGGTTTTACAATCTGTCAGTCAGGGTTTTCAATTGCAATAGAATCTACCTGTGACAGATTTAAGGAGAAAATGGTTTTATTTGAAGAATATTGGTAGCTCACAGAATCATGTGAACTGTGGAAAAGTAGGTTTAGGCAGTCAGGAACGACCTATAAAACCATGCCTTAAAACTGATCCAGTGAACTATACAACGTAATTTAAAAAAGACAAATAATCCAGCTTTAATATGGGCNGAACACCCCTCTCACCTCTCTCCCCATCCCATCCTGAGAATCTTTTATGTATCCTCATACACCTCAGAATTAATATCATTTGGGAAAATAGTCTAGTCTTTAAACTTTATAGTTGTTAAATACATTAAAACTGTTCACCATTTTCCTTTTATGATGATATCTTTTAGGAATCTATTTGATGTTAAAGTAAAATCGGAATTTAATACTATGATAAATTAGGTAATGCATAGTTTTAATATTTTCTCCTCTGAATTTAGGTACAAGTTATGGAAGAGAAGTTAAAAGCAGCTAATATTCAAACCAGTGAATCAGAGACAAGGTTGTATAAAAAGTGTCAAGATCTGGAAACTCTAATACAGGAAAAAGAAGACATCATTCAAAACTTGGAACTGCAACTTGAAGAGCAGGTTAGGAAGTATCTGATCTCAAAGAGTTCTAAATATGTGCATTCATTTACGCATAATTGCAAAGATTAAAAAGAGAAAGCCTAAATTTCTAAATTTTGGTCAGAAATCTCACTTGGTAACCCCTAATATTATATCACATTTATTGGTGAAAAGTGCAAGTTAAATACATTATTTTTAAGTCCAGAAGAATTCCAAGGCAATATCTACCACTTTATGGATGTGAATCTTTATGTTGGAAACACTTGGTTATCAGCAGGCATTTATGCCTGTAAAATGTTTCCAATAAATCTTTGCTTTAGATTGTTAGGGTGTTAGAGATGTGTATAAGAGACAGGGGCACGTGGGCTTCAGGATCTGTGGCTCCCGGGCCGCAGAGCACAGGCTCCACAGTTGTGGTGCATGGGTTTAGTTGCTCTGCGGCATGTGGGATCTTTCCGAATCAGAGTTCAAACCCTTGTTTCTTCCTGCATTGGCAGGTAGATTTTTTTACCACTGAGCCACCAGGAAAGCCCCCTTAATTTTCTTAATTATACTTGAAGATAAGATCTTTAAACGTTATTATGAAAAATTCAACCACTATAAGAGTAGAGAAAATAGATAACGAACCCCCATCATCAACTTCAGCAATTAGTTGACTCACAGCTAGTCTACCCCCACCCGCCTTTTGCCTCCCTATCCCTATACAAGGTTATTTTGAAACAAATCCCAGATAGCATATGATTCTACCCAAGCGTGTTTCAGCATCCCATCTAAAACTAAAGACTTAAAAGTCATAACTACAGGTACCATCACCTCATCAAAAAGTTAGCAATAATTCTTTAAAACTTCGAATGTAGATATCGATATGAGTACTAGTGGTAATGGTAAGGATGTAAGCTGTGCTTGGTTTTTTGTATTTTATTTTCCTTAGCTGACGGGACCAAGTAGTAATTACTTATATCTATAAAAGGCCAATAATTAACAGTAAAGCCATTAAAGGCCACTTATATTCTAAGAGAAAATTTGATGTGTTTCTGTCATTCTCTGTCACTCTCCGCGTGTGTGCTGATTCGCTTCAGTAGCGTCTGTCTCTACAGCCCTATGGACTGCAGCCTGCCAAGCTCCTCTGTCCATGGAGTTCTCCAGGCGAGAGTACTGGAGTGGGTTGCTGTGCCCTCCTCGGGGGGATCTTCCTGACCCAGGGATCGATCCCATTTCTCTTAGTGTCCTGCGTTGGCGATTGGCTTCTTCACCGCTGGTGCCGCCTGGGAGCCCCTATCACTCTATGCCAAATGTCTTTTCCTGCAGTGGGCCCATGTGTGTCACAGTTCACCCTGAAGCCTTGCAGCGCCTGTTTGTCATTCCGTCAGCCTCTTTGACTTCCATGTCTCCTTCACTGTCTTTCCCTTTCTGACTTTGGTTTCCTGGTGACATCCCTCTTGGTTGCTGCACTCACGGGTATCTCCATACATCTCTGTCTGTTCTGCTACTTTTCTTTTCTCTTCCTCTTCCTTTCCTTCCCTTCCCTTTTTCCCCTTTAACTGCCTGTATTATAGGAAAAAAAGAAAGAAATTAAAGATGGCTTTGTTTTGCCTTTTCCTGAGTTAACTTTCTAAATTGATATATGCAGCAAATTTGTTTAGTTCTGAAAATTAAAGTAAATTAAATTTTTTTTTTCAATTTGTCGTTTTCATTCTCCCCCTGTTTGGTTCACTGGATCTTGAAAGGAAAAAGGAATCCTTATTCCCAATTTAAAAAAGGAAACTGAGGCGATTTGTAGCCATCAGTGCCCAACTCCTGGTCTTAAAAGTTAACAAGAAGAATTTCCTATTTGAAGTTGTCCTTTGAGTATACTGGGTTTCCCTGGTGGCTCAGCTGGTAAAGAATCCACGTGCAATGGGTTCTGTCCCTGGGTTGGGAAGATCCCCTGGAGAAGGGAATGGCTACCCACTCCAGTATTCTGGCCTGGAGAATTCCGTGGACTGTATAGTCCATGTGGTTGCAAAGAATCGGACACGACTGAGTGACTTTCACTTTGAGGATATCAAGTATACAATTATTTCATTCTATGCGCTACATTTTTAGAGGAAAATTATACAATTTTATAAAATTATAAAATTGTAGGGAAGATTATTGGCTTATTTTAGATATACTGCCTTAAAGCAACACTACTAATGCCCCTGCCCCCACCCTCACCCAGGTAAAAAGGTCAATATTCATCTCCCAGAGTTTCCATATAATCAGTAGATATTGCATTTTGTCATAACACTTTTTATAGAGTAGTTATTTTGTTATGCTTCAGAAGAATTTTTGGCTTAAATATTTCATAATGAATCTGAAAGTTAACAGGAAATATAAACAGAGAGCAAGTTAATTCTAAGGCACTGATTATATTACCTTTTTTTTTTTTGCCTTTGTTAAGACTAAGTAAATATTATTAACTTAGAGTAACTGAGTCTTTTGCTCTCTTTAACAGTTTCCATGGGACTATGGCCTGTCTGCTGTTTATGTTGCTTAAATCCAGCTTATTCTTTGTCATTGAGCCATATCCTAAGACAAACTGTATTTATATTAACCTAGAAAGAATGTTTCCCCACAAAAAGCAGTTGTCGGCTGCAACCAGCTCAACTCTACATTTTAACTTTGTACATTTTTTTCCTTCTGTATTAAATGTGTGGGCCTCACCTGCATAACCATCAAATAAATTGCTGATAGAAAAAGGAATCACACATTCTTCCAGAGAAATCCCGGCAATGTTGTAGTACATCTTTATTGTTGTTGTTCATAAATTTTGAAAGCAGTTATGTGCAAATCAACCCAGTACTGTATATGAGAAATCTAGTGAGGCAGAAAAGAAGCAAATAGCACATATGGGAGATACTGATATACAGCATTCCTTCTCAACTATCTGACTAGGCAGTTCTATGCTTGCATGCATGTATGCTAAGTACCTTCAGTTATGTCTGGCCCTTTGCGACTCTATGGACTGTAGCCCGCCAGGCTCCTCTGTCCATGGGATTCTCTAGGCAAGCATGCTGGAGTGGGTTGCTGTGCCCTCCTCCNGCCCAGGGTGGGGTGGGGGTGTGGGGGCTTGCGACAGGTCTCTTCAGGGCAGTGCTCTTAAGGCTGAGAGGATGCTGAAGGCCTCAGGCTTCTGGCTATGGCTTACATTTGTCTGATAGGCTCAGGGGAGCCCCTGAAAGTTTGGGGGCTTGAAGTGACACCGTGAAAGATGGTTAGGACATTCAGTGCCTGCCTGAAGTGGAGAGAGTGGGAGCAGCCTGCAGGCATGCAGGCTCAGAGTTTGAGGAATGGAGGGGTGGGCACTGGCCGGCACAGCCTGGAGCCCCTGGCGTGTGGGCAGGGACCCCAGACCCTGAGTTAAAGCCTGAGCCGATGGCAGAAGAGAGTCATAGGAGTCCTCACGTGTGTCAGAGGCAGGCTGGGCTTGGTGGAAAGTTGCCTTCCCAGCCACAGAGGGACAGCCGGAATTCCCAGGCTGGCTGGGGACGGTGAACCCACGGCCAAGTGTAGACAGGAGACCAGAACCAGGGAGAGGATTGGAATCAGCCTTGTGTGAGCTTGCGGCCAAGGTGGGACGGGCAGTACATGGAAAACAAAAATTTGACCACATATCTGGTTCGTCTAAGTTGTGGCATACATCAGGACTTCTTTGCTTTTTATGGCTAAATTGCAGTCAATCGTGGATGTACCCAGTTTGTTTATCCGCGTGTCTGTGGATGGATATTTGGGTTGTTTCCACCTTTTGGCTTTAGTGAATAATGATGCTATGAATATTCATGGAGAGGCTACTGTGTGGCTGTCTGTGTTCAGTTCTCTGGGTTTATACTTAGAAGTGGAGTTTCTGGGCTGTATGGTAACCGTGTAACTTCTGAGGGTCTGCAAGGCTGTTTCCACAGTCTCTACCGTTCTTTATTCCCACCAGCAGTTGCGTGAGGGTTCCATCCTCATCCTCGCCAACCCTTGTTATCTCGGTCTTTCTGATTAGAACCACGCTAGTACCTGTGAAGGGGCGTCTCTCTGTGGCTCCGGTTTGCATTTCCTTAGTGGCTGATAGTGTTGAGCATCTTTTCACGTGCTCATCGGCCATCCCTGTGTCTTCTTTGGAAAAGTCTTATGTTCAAGTTCTTTGCCCATTCAAAAATTGGATTCTGTTTTCCTCGATCCAATTAAAAATTTTTGTGTTACCATTTTTTATGTTGTTGGGATCAAACATAAATGCTCTCTTTAATGTGGCTTTTCTCTTTGCTAAACACGTGACATGGGCGTTTTCTATGTGACGAGAGACTCTTTTGAAACCTGGAAAGGGTGTTGACAAAAACACGAGCCTGCTGCTCTTCACTTCTGCTCTCCTGGGTTTCCCGGGTCCTGCCTGAGTGGTGGGGTGGGAGCAGATGTTGGGGGCGGTGGCCTTCCCCCTGCTCCCTGACGCCCCTGCTCCCTGCAGAGGTGCCCAGCATGCCGGAAGTGCACACCAGCCCCAGGGACCCCCGGATGTCTTTGGGCCCACGGGAGGCCTCTGCCTCAGGTGAGAAGCTTGGTGGAAGCCCCCAGCCGGGGGCCCTTGGGATGGACGTTGAGGGTGGGGGCAAGTGGTTGTGGGGTGCAGGGATGTGGAGAGGAGGGCTTGACATGGACAAAGACGGAGGGTGAAGAGTCAAGCAGAGACATCACGGATCTTTTGTTTCCTCCTCTTTCTAGATTTCAGAGACCAGTGGTGGGCACCCCAGGAGCAANGTGACTTCACTTTCACTTTTCACTTTCATGCACTGGAGAAGGAAATGGCAACCCACTCCAGTGTTCTTGCCTGGAGAATCCCAGGGACGGAAGAGCCTGGTGGGCTGCCGTCTATGGGGTCGCACAGAGTCGGACATGACTGAGGCGACTTAGCAGCAGCAGCAGCAGATGCTTTCCATCAGGCTTCCCTGATAGATCAGTTGGTAAAGAATCTGCCTGCAATGCAGGAGACCCTGGTTTGATTCCTGGGTCAAGAAAATCCCCTGGAGAAGGGACAGGCTACCCACTCCAGTATTTTTGGGCTTGCCTTGTGGCTCAGCTGATAAATAATCCGCCTGCAAAGCAGGAGACCTGGGTTTGATCCCTGGGTTGGGAAGATCCCCTGGAGAAGGGAAAGGCTACCCACTCCAGTATTCTGACTTGGAATATTCCATGGGATCACAAAGAGTTGGACACAACTGAGCGACTTTCATTTTCACTAGGTGCTTGAGTAATCACTCACCTAGCTATCTGAATTCTCGGTCTAGAAACGTCCCCCTCCCCTTTTTTCCTCAAAGTGATTAAGGTTCTCCGTATCATGGTCATAGACTAAGCCCCTTTATTTGCTCTCTTATTAGAAGCACACTGAAAGCTATGATAAACAAAAGTTATGTCAGTGATCATGTGATACTTGCCCCAGTGATGATCTAAATTTTCCTGGGTTGTCTTGACAACCAAGATCTCATTCCCATTTTCTCACTATTAGTAGCATTACCCGACAATCAAATTTTATCAGTACATACTTGATTGGTATTTACTAGTACTTGATACTGCAAGAAGCTGTAACTCTCTAGTTGTTTATATCTGGATTTTTGTTTGTTTGTGGCTTGTTTGAGAGCTGACTACTTTTAAAAAGATTAGAAAGTTTTCTCTTTGCAATTAAAAAATATTTTCTACCATCAAAATATATAAGCAGATATTAAACATTGGTGTGTGGTGCTCGATATTGAGGGTTCCAAGTTATTATACAGAAATAAAGATGAACTTTAGGCTTTTTTCTGGTTTAAGGAGTGATTTGTCCACATTTTTCTTTATGCTTTGGTTCTCTGTTTAACAAACTGTTATGAAAAATTCGGATCTTGATTTCGATTAATGGTCTTGTAGAAGTTCAAGGAAAGAAGTCAGTTGTTTCCACACCAAAGCTTTCAGAAGGCCAACGTCTGAGCAGTCTGACCTTTGGGTGCTTTTTGTCCCGAGCAAGGAGTCCTCCTCAAGTTGTAAAATCTGAGGAAACGAGCAAGATATCATCTAAAGAACCTGAGTTCACGGAAGGAAAAGACATAGAAGGTATTTATGGACTAGAGGAATTTACTTTAACACTTTTTTAAAAGGAAAAATCATTTGTTAAGATTAATGCGAGTTTCAGATTAGGAGTGTGACCTTCCTATTCATTATTTATTTAAAATATAAAAAATTATCTAATATTCAGTATGAAATTACATATGATACAGCAAACGCATAAAGAAAAAGAACAGCAGATGAAAATTTAGGTAACTGCTTTGATTTCCCTTTATTGCCTCAAAGAAGAAAGTATTTGCCACATGTTCAAACTCTGGACCTGTGTGCAGATTTGTACCCTTCTTTTAGTCTTAAAGCCCTTCTAAATTTTGCTTTATTTGGCTTCTGACTTTGTCAACACCAGTGTGACTTTTCCCAAATATTTTAGAGAGACTTGAACTTGCATCTTTTCTATTTTCAGCTTCTGCTTCCTTCCTCCAAAGGAGAAAAATTATAGTCCTAAGAGCTATCTCTATGCTTGGTTATGAACTTCTGAAAACTACATGTTTTTCCGTTCAGAAGGTTCCTTTGGTACTTGCTTTTATGCCATTATGTGGATTTTTTTTTTTTGAGATGTTATTTTCATTTTTTCCCCACTTTCTAACTTTCTCACTTTCAGTTCAGTACAGCTCAGTTCAGCTGAGGTTGCCTGGACTGTAGCTCTTCCTCATCTGCAAATTTAACAAACCGCCTGATACCAATCTGTGGAGCCTGTATAGCCTTAATTAAGAAGATCCTGTCTGTGTTTTCATGTTTTCAAAGTTTTTCTTTTGTACTCTTCAAACTAAATTTTAAGTTCATTGTTTATGAAGTCAGTGGTTCATTCTATTAGTTATGTTATAAACAAAAATAAGCCATGTCTAAAGACATTTTTAGGGACTGTTATTTTTATTATAAAGATACATTTTGTAGTTATGATTAAACCAAAAGTAGAGTGAGTAAAGCTTTTCTCTGTGTACGCTTTCTTTACAGTTTTGCATATTTCATGTGTTGAAGCTTGGGAATAAAAGTTTTTTTAAGCAATAGCTTTATTTTATTATGTTTAAATTTACTTATGATTTTGAAATTTAGTAGAAGAGGGTTGTCATTTTTTTTTTTTTTTTTTGCTTCTAAAATAGAATTTATCTATTGGCTGCTATCTTTGATAATCAGTGTGGCCCTGTTTTTCATTTTGCTTCTTGTATTGTCTCTCCTTAGTCTATTGTCAGTTTTTTCCTCCATGTTTCTTTGTAAAAAGCAGTTTAATTTTGATACTATTCTGTTGAGTGTAAGGGCATTGTAGTCTATAGGAAGCTTACAGTTTTCAAACTTGGGTTTAAAAAAGACATTGAACTAAAAAAGGGTAATGTAAATCGACTTGATTCAAATGAAAATTCCAGTCTGTACAGTGTAGATACATAAAGCTAAATAAACAGAAAGATTGTATGATTAAAGACAGCGTATGCTGTATGCTTTTCTAGAGATGGAAATTCCAGAAAAATCTGTTGATAACCAAATTCAAGGAAACAACCGAGGTCAGAGAACACTGCATCAAGGCCCTTGCATGTCAGAGCAGAACCATAAAACAAGGACAAGCTTTGTGACGGATGGTGGCACATCCCAGAATTCTGGGGCTCCCGGAAGTGACTGGAGTTCTGATGAGGAAGATGGGAGCAAGGGAAGATCCAAGTCCAGGTACACGTCTACCCTTTCCAGCCACACATCAGAGGAGGGGGTCCAAAGTAGCAGAATGGGCAGTGAGACATATCTCACAGCCTCTGACGACAGCAGTTCGATATTTGAAGAAGAGACCTTTGGCCTAAAGAGACCGGAACACAAGAAACTGTATTCTTGGCAACAGGAGGCACAGTGGAAGGCTCAGAATTGTCCTCTCGGAAAGGGAAATTCCGAATCAAGGAAAAAGGAGCGTGATAGTTCCTCAGATGAACTCAATAAAAAATTTCAGTCTCAGAGGTTAGATTATTCGTCTTCCTCGAGTGAAGCTAACACCCCAAGCCCTGTTCTGACCCCAGCTTTGAGTCCAAAGCATCCTAACCCACTCCTTGGAAAAGGCACAGAACTAGGACCTTCCTCTACTCTGCCACCCCCCAAATTAAGGATTCCTAATATTTTCAGCTTAAGCATCGCACTAGCCAAAAGGCACCTAAGCCAGCCACAGTTAAGTTCCGACAGGATGTTTGGTACAGACAGAAACGCTATAAGCATGATACGGCCACTGAGACCACAGGAAACAGATCTTGATCTAGTTGATGGTGACAATACAGAAATTTTAGAGACTATGGACACTAATTGTGATGATGGATTATTTTCCTACGACTGCTTGGAATCCTCATGTTCAGAGGACCAGGAAACCTGCGACTCAGCAAAGAAAGCAGCCTGTGGCAAACCTCCAACTCCACCTCTGCACCGGTTTCCCTCTTGGGTAAATGATGTTGCTGTGTGCAGTGCACACACGTTTGTTTTTTCTCAACACTCATTTTCAGGTTTTACCTTACTTCTTTTCCTGTTTCTTTTCCACTCCAGCTTTGTTCTGACAGTTCCCAGTTTTTAGAATTCAGTTTTCCCTTCTCTTTTCCTCTGAATCAGTTGAGAAATAAGACACAAGGGTAAGACAAATGGGAGATCTAGATGTTGCCTTCATTACTGATAAAACAGATTTTAGAGAACTAGAGGGCAAAGGGGCCAATACTGCACCAAGGAAATTGCTGGATTTTGCCACCCAGGCGCAGGTAGTGTTGGGCCAACTGCCACAGACAGCTTCTCTGAAGCTCATGGTCTAGAGAAAGAACAAATGCTTGTTTTTGTGCAATAGCTGTTTCTCAAGAGAAAGGAAAGGGGAAGGCGCTGGTCTCTGCATGTCCAGTTTCTCCTTCTGGGCATTCTAGTCACATTAAGCTACTCCTTTCTCTTAGAGAGGAGAAAATGAATGGTTGGCTAGAGATCAGGAATGTTCAGTTTTTGGAGTGCCTTCCACGTGGAAGGGGGTTTCTCAGGTGGCTTTAGTGGTAAAGAACCCGCCTGCCAATGCAGAAGATGTAAGAGATGTGGGTTTGATCCCTAGGTTGGGAAGATCCCCTGGAGGAGGGCATGGCAACCCACTCCAGTATTCTTGCCTGGAAGAGTCCATGGATGGGAGAGCCTGGTGGGCTACAGCCCATAGGGTTGCAGAGAGTCGGGCACGACTGAAGCAACCCAGCACGNTTTGATCCCTAGGTTGGGAAGATCCCCTGGAGGAGGGCATGGCAACCCACTCCAGTATTCTTGCCTGGAAGAGTCCATGGATGGGAGAGCCTGGTGGGCTACAGCCCATAGGGTTGCAGAGAGTCGGGCACGACTGAAGCAACCCAGCACGCATGCATACCACGTGGAAATAGCAGGGTGAGGAAAGACGGTTCTCTCTAATGGTGGGCAAATTCTGGACCAGGATACCAACTGGTCATCAAGTTTTGAACTTAATTCTTTACTTGATTGACTTTAAGAGAAATTTAATTTTACTCATCATGAGCTTATCAGTCCATTGCTTTAACCAAAAGCATCTTCCTGTATCTAGAATAGTTTGAAATTTCTTCCATTGAAACATTGACCATTAATATAATAACTAACCTGTTGTGTGATTCTTAGGCTTCCTGATGGCTCAGACAGTAAAGAATCATCCTGCAATACAGGAGACAGGTTCAATCACTGGGTCAGGAAGATCTGGAGAAGGAAATGGTACCCCACTCCAGTATTCTTGCCTGGGGAATCCCATGGACAGAGAAGCCTGGTGGGCTATGATCCATGGGGTCACAAGGAGTCAGACACGACCGAAGTGACTAACACTTTCACTTTCTTGGGAATCACTAGATTAAGAAAATTCTTCCTGAGACCTCCCTGATGATCCAGTGTTTAGGAGTCCACCTTCCAATGCAAGGGATGGGAGTTCAATCCTTGACTGGGGAACTGAGATCCCACATGCTCCAGGCAACTAAGTCCACGAAGTGCAACTAGAGAGCCCATGTGTCACATGAAGACCCAGCACAGCACCCCCAAAATAAATTCATGGAAATAATTTTTTAAAATCTTGCTATATTTGAAACAAAGTGAAATTATCTGTTTTGTAGATTGAAGTTTTCCTTCACCTACTGACATAGTTTAACCTTTAGCCTCAAGACAATCATCTGAGTTGCAGGGTTTTGAGGTTTTCAGAGTCATGTTTTGTTATTATTTTTTATTTAGTGACCAATGCAGTTTTAAGCAAATAAGGCAATTATGTTTTCCTATTATAAATTCAGACCTTGAGATGTATCTCTCTTTACTTTTAAAAGAACATTTCATTCATTGCAAAGTCCACTTGAAACCACCTGCAGTTGATTACTAAATTCTGGATAACATAAAAAATGGACATTATTGGCACGTGAATCTCTGGAATTCCAATTATGTTACCCTTTAGGCAGTTAGGAGTTGAAATTTTGCTTCTTTTATTATGTTGAGATTATGTTGGTGATTTCGGCTAGGCTTTCACATTCATTTTACTTGGCAAACCATTTTTACCGCTTTTTTGCCTTTCTCTCTTCACTTTATTTTCTGAAGCTATCCAGTTCTAAAAAAGTAGTATTGCTTTGCAGAAGCCCTCCAGCACATTGGCCAAGTTTGAGGCTTTATTTCTGTTTGTTGGGTATTTTCAAGTTTCACGTTAAAGAGGTATATTCTAATCACCTCAGTTTATGAAAGTCTAAGGACTTTTAGGGGTTTATTTTAAGGCAGTTTTAAGGCTATGCCCTAATTGAACTGGAATATTGTTCAGAAATACAAGAGTCACTCTAGCAGGTCATGTGATGATTCAGCGCACCTCTGATGGGCAGCACCTTAGAAACAGGTGATACCCATTGTCCCTGGTCCCATGGCTCAGCTTACCCTCTCCTGTCTGCAGTGACTATCTGCTTCTCTCACGACTGCTGACTATCACCTTGCCTCTCTCATGGCTTCTAAGTACCTCACTTACTGTTTTATTTTTGTGTGTCTTTTTGTTCTTTCTGCTCTGCTATCTGTCTCTGTGTGTATCTCACCATCACGCTGTCAGAGGAGCCGCCTCTGATTCATTCTCTCAGTGACTCATCAATTTAAAGTGTCTCAGATAATTAGAGATTTCATGCACGTTGCTTCAAAGCCCCTGGCTAGCATAGTCCTAAAGAGGACTGCCTGAGTTGCCTACTGTGTCCTGACTCAGAAAGTTGTGCAGGTTAGGTGTGTTACAAAGTTCAGGACATGGTGATCTATGCATGAGGAACAACCTGAAGTCCCTTTTCTCATAGGGATAGGGCTGATAGCCTTCCGGTACCCATTTAAGAAATCTCGGAGAATAAGAGAAAACAATAACAACCTACTTTTGGAATAAGGCTGTATAAATTCTATTGCAGTTCTCAAATTCACTTATTATTTGACTTCAGATGTTTCTTCAACTTCATTNTAGCCTTCCGGTACCCATTTAAGAAATCTCGGAGAATAAGAGAAAACAATAACAACCTACTTTTGGAATAAGGCTGTATAAATTCTATTGCAGTTCTCAAATTCACTTATTATTTGACTTCAGATGTTTCTTCAACTTCATTTGAAGTTTCTGACTTCAAGTTTTGGCCTTCTCTTTTTCTTTAACCATATTCTAGAATGGTAGATTGTTAAAGATAATATTTGTGTGTAGTGAAAGATAATAAATGGTTTCTGGCTTTATGTTACAGCCATTCAAGGTTTTCTTCTTTTTCTTGAACCATGTTCTGAAATCATGGCATGTTAATGGTGGTGTTTATGAATAGTCATTGGTTATGAACAAGCTTTCTTTTACTTTTTTCCTGTCTCTTCAAAATAATTTAAAATACTAAGCAAAAATTTGGGAACAAAGATAATGGAGTGACTAATGGATGGAAAAAACTTCTGCAGTGCTGTTCACAGTGGCATATTTTAGTTGGCCCTGGTGACAGTTTTAGAATAATGCTGTACCCTGGTGACTGTTAAATGAAGAACAAATGAAAAACATATGTATTGAAAGTAATTGCTTCTTTGCTGCAAATATCCAGCTTAAATCTCTCTTTTACATTAGGAAAGCAGAATTTATGCTGTAGCCAAATCAGGCATTCGAATGTCTGAGGCCTTCAATATGGAGAATGTTCATAAATGTAAGTGTTTTTGCATGCTGCATCATGAACGAACCTTGTGCTAATTGAAATAAGCAGTCAAAAAAGACAAACACTGTATGAGTCCACTTATATGAGGCATCCAAAGTAGTCAAATTCATAGAATCAGAAAGCAGAGTTGTGGTTCATAGGGGTTACGAAGTATTGGGGAAGGGGAGCAGTTGCTTAGTGGGTATAGAGTTTCAGATTTTCAAGATACAAATGTTTTGGAGATCTGATTGTCAACAGTGTGAATATGCTTAACACTAACTGAACTCAAAGGTGGTTAAGATGGTAAATATTATCTTATATGATTTTTACTGTAATAAAAACATTTTTTTAAAGAATAAGTGATTTTGTATTGCCATTTCACTAGCCAAGAATTTCCTAAATGTCTAAAGTCATTTGAATAAATACAGTTTTGCCAACTTTCAGAAAATGCTTTCTGAAGTTGCTGATTTATATTTTAAAATTGAAATTCATGTTAGTATAGGGGCACATTGATGTTCAACTCTCATGTAACGAGTATCTCATGATTTTACCCCAAAGAAGCTAAAGCCTGGACACTGGAATTTCAGCTGTTTAAATTGTAAAAATATTGATCTCTATGTCTTCTTTTTCCAGAGTTTAAAACACATTCCTCCTTTCTTTCTTTCTTCAAAAATTTATTATAGAAAAAAATACATGCTTATTATGAAAAATAAAACCAAACCACAAAGAACTGTCTGAAATAAAAAGAGACATTTTTCTGTAGTTCCTTCTACTGGCCCCTTCCTTTCCTATCTGTAATCTATATCTTAGAGGTAACCATTAATGTTCTATTCCTTTTCGGCTGTCTATCATCGGTTTTTGCCACTCAAGAAATATATTCTAACCTTTCAATTTGAGGTTCACCTGCTAAAGGATTAAAAGTGGCAATATTTTAACACTGGGTCACCAATAGGGCTCTGAATAATCAGAGAATATCTTCATGGGGTACTGCTTACTGAATCAGTAAGTATCTGTACTCCTTTCCGCCCAGCCTGAGCTGAATGGAGATAGCAAAGAAACAAAAGCTAGATCCTCACTTTCAAAGAGGTTATCGGCTAGTTGGGAGCTAGATAACACACTTGGGTATGTAATGAACCATGGAAGAGAGTGTATAATTTAAACTGTAGATGCCATCGTTCTTAGACTGTATAATGAATATCATGTGTTCATCCAGTGTCTCTTTAAATAGAAATTTTGTTAATTCACATTCATAAGAAATAGACCTAAGTGCTAGTTAGATCTGTTTGTTTTTTTTTAAAATCATTTTGTTTTCTGTTTCAGATTCTGTTGCAATGCTTTCCTACACCACATCAGGACTTTATACATCTCTGATATACAAGAACATGACAACCCCAGTGTATACAACTTTGAAGGGGGTAACTCATTGTTGTTAAACATGTGGGTCTCTTCATGGTGGATCAAAAAAACTGTTTATTCAAGCTCCAAATTCCACTCTTGACATTTTACATAAACTCCCTTTATAGGGTGTTTTAGAAGTTCACACTAGCACATTATTAAAAGAGAAGCAATGGAAAAATCTCGAGAAGATACTTATTTTAATCAGAGTAACAGAGGTCTGATATGCTCCATTTTTGTTATGCTGCATGTGAGCCTCTACCCCATCCATAACTGTTAATTGTTTAAAGGAAATAGTGTTAATGGTGTAAAGAAAACAACTAATTTAGAAAGCTCTTCAAATCACTGCCAGGGTTCCCCTCCCTTGCGTAAAGTGCCTGATTAAAATAAGTATCATCAGAAGAAAAAGCATCAGATACGAACAGCCTTATGGTCTTAGGAATCTTTATCATTTACAAATGCCTTGCTGATTGGAATTTGGAATTTGACAAGTGTGACTTTGATAATAGCAAAATGCTTTCTTTTATTCCTTAAAAAAATCTTATTCCATAACTTCTGGTAAAATTCTGTACCTATAGAGAGATAACTTTAAAGATGGACACACAGGGAGGCTATTTTGTTTCTCTTTAGAAGGCAACCCAGATAAGCAGCAGCCCGTTCCTGGATGACTCCTCTGGGTCAGAAGAAGAAGACAGTTCAAGATCCAGCTCCCGGACTTCGGAGTCAGACTCTCGCAGTCGGAGTGGGCCAGGCAGCCCCAGAGCCTTGAAGCGAGGTAAGGGAAGGTTGTACACACACACAAGACAGCTCCAAATAGTTCAGGATATTTAGTGGGAATTTTATCTCTACAATAGAACTTAAAAAAAAAATCTCAAAGTACTGCTTTCCACTCATACGTGCTAAGTCACTTGTCATGTCCGACTGTTTACAACCCTATGGACTGTAGCCTGCCAGGCTCCTCTGTTCCTGGGATTCTTCAGGCAAGAATACTGGAATAGGTTGCCATGCCCGCTTCCATGGGATCTTCCTGACCCAGGAATGGAACCTGCACATCTTACATCTCTTGCAATTGGCAGGTAGGGTTGTTGTTTTTTTATGCCACTAGCACCACTGGGAAGCCTCATAGTGAAAAGAATATTCACCGAGGACTAAGACACATATTTTAGTCCTAATCTTCTTCTGAATTTTCTTTGTGATTGCAGACATGATAATCTATTTTTTCAAAGCTGATCTGTAAAAGAGAGATCACTTCGTTATAGGAATAAAATTAAATACTTGGCTTAAATGAGGTTTCTCTTTTATAGTTACTTTTTGATTTTGAATAATTTATAGAACGGATGGACTTATTTTAGCTAAATTCATTACACTGCTAAATGGCAGAGAATACACCTAAAAATGTGGTGGTTAATCTGATATTAAGAAAACTTACTTTGGGCTGGCCTACAATTTTTGTGGATTTTGAAGAAATGTTCAGCATAGATACAGGTTCTAGAGTCAGCCACATTAAATGGTATCTGTATTTTACAAAAGCCTTTAATGTGGCATAGCATGTTGGTTTTCAAGCTATTCCATGGAACCCCTATGTACTCCCAAGCCCTTCAGCTTCAACAGGAGCTTTCAACTCTCATAGATTTAATATGTTGGCTTCCACTGGTCTCTTTGCTACTGCCGTGCCCCCTTGACAGCTGGAATCAGGTAGCACACTTTTGCTCAAAACACTGCAAAGACTCCTTATACTGACTATAAGGTATTACATGATTCTTTGATGTCTTTGACCTCGTCTCCTCCTTTCTCCTCTCTTATCAGCTCTGGCCACCCAGACCCTTTTGCTATTCCTGGAACATACCAGGTATGCTTTGGTTTCAGGACCTATGCACTGAGTGTTTGCTCTACCTGGTATTCTTCCCCCAGATGTCATTACGGCTGGTTCCTTTTCTCCTTCAGTGCTTGGCTTGGACATTGCCTTCTCAATGAGCTCTACCCTGACCACACTATTCCAATACAGTCCTTTACTCTTCTACAACTTCTAGCACTTTTTATTTCCCTTAGTTGGCTCTGTGGTTTATTTCTCCATAGCATTTGCTCTCTGTTTTTTGTCTGTCTACCCCAACTAGAATCTGTGTTCCACGAGGACAGAAATTTGTCTGTTTTGTTCTCTGCTCTGTCCCTAGCATCTTGAGGCTAAGAGCCTGAGATTTGCACTCCAACATTGCCTCTGCCTGTCTGACTTTAGACAAATCCTTTAATCTGTGGACCTTAGTCTCCTTAGAGAATGAGAGCCTGAACCAGAATGATCTCTGAGGTCCTTGGTAGTTTAAATTTCTGTTATTCTTTGAAAAATAAAAGATACTACTTTTATCACATCCATTACTTGGCTTAGTCAAATAAATTAGAAGAATAATATACTGAAATTATCCTAACATGGCTGTTAAATGTTAATAGACAGTTTAAAAATTGCCAGATACTATAATGAGTAATGACTTAAGTTCTTGATGTTATTTAATATTTTCAAAATCTCCAATTGTAGTGACTCTCCAGTGTGACTTGCAACTTGCAAGTTGTCTTCTAAAATGGCAAGTGAATTATTGCGAAAAATGTTCCTTTGAACTTTGCATTATAGCTGCTGGCAAATGAAGTAGTCTGTTTGTATCTTTTTTATTGCTTCTCTTTTATTAAAGATTTTCAAAATCTATACATTAGTAGTATTGGACTCCTATGTTCTTTTAATGTGATGTTACTTTAAAATGATTACAAAAATTAAGTGTATTAAAGTATGATCATACAAGTCTCGATAAATTAAGGTTCAACATTTGTTCGCCTACATTTGCATGTGCTCTGTGTGCTCAGGTGCTCAGTCATGNTATTGGACTCCTATGTTCTTTTAATGTGATGTTACTTTAAAATGATTACAAAAATTAAGTGTATTAAAGTATGATCATACAAGTCTCGATAAATTAAGGTTCAACATTTGTTCGCCTACATTTGCATGTGCTCTGTGTGCTCAGGTGCTCAGTCATGTCCGACTCTGTGACCCCATGGACTGTAGCCCGCCAGGCTCCTCTGTCCATGGGATTTTTCAGGCAAGAGTACTGGAGTGGGTTGCCATTTCCTCCTCCAGGAGATCTTCCCAACTCAGTGATTTGCCTACGTGCCAATATGTAAATACACATATTTTTAATTCTTAATAAAACATATTATTAGACTGTTATGTACATTTTATATATATGAAAATAAGCTGAATTTACAATGATACCAATATATTATTTATGTTTCTTTGACTTCCTTGGAGATTTGCATGATAGTCCTTAACTCTTTAGTTCTGTTTTCTGCCTTAAAGGTACTTCATGGTCAAAGGCATGGAATACATCTAGTCTAGGACGAGTGACGATTTGGGATATGGATGTATTTCCTAGGAAAACTGACAACCAGCATTTGGACCATCCAATTACTAAATATTGACGTGATTTATTTCTTTTCATCTAGGTGTGTCTCTCTCTTCTGTGGCTTCTGAAAGCGATTACGCTATTCCCCCAGATGCTTACTCCACAGACTTGGAGTACTCACAGCCAGAACAGAAGCTCCTGAAAACTTGCTCATCTTCCAGTGATAATGGGAAAAATGTAAACACTGAATCAGGGTTTTTGTTTTTTTAAAATTAATGAATCTGTTAGAGTCTCCAAAGGGAACTTAAATATTTTTTAAATCTCTTTAATTAGGAACCACTGGAAAAATCTGGCTACTTATTAAAAATGAGTGGTAAAGTCAAGACTTGGAAGCGGAGATGGTTTGTTCTTAAAGGTGGTGAATTACTTTACTATAAATCTCCGGTGAGTGGAAATTGCTTGTTATTTAGAACTGAATTCCTCAATCTATAAATCAGACTCCTGACTGATTTTCTTCCATGTAATGCAATTAATGAGACAAATCATTTCTTATTATGACTATTACAGGTAATCACTTTGCATTGGTTTTCTTCCCTTCATACAGAGCGATGTAATCAGAAAACCACAGGGCCATATTGAACTTAGTGCATCCTGCAGCATTTTAAGAGGGGATAACAAACAAACAGTTCAGGTATTTTTTTTTCTTTTTTATATCATGTAAAACTCAGTTGTCCATTATGTAAGCTAATAGAATAAGACTGGGTATTCAGTATTTTTTTTATTCCATTTGGTGATCAGTTTGATGCCCCTAAAATGTGTGAAACCCTGGGGCTTCTTAGTTAAAACTATGTTATAACCTGAGTTTATGCTAAGTAAGTCTCCACTGTATTTTCTTTGCCCTTGATCCCTTACACTGTTTGTCCCCCACTCCTAACCCTCCCAGCCATTCTCAGTTCACAAGCTGTCAAGCTATTTTAGGGGAGGGTTATTTGATAAATTATTTCCCAATAAGATACCCATATTTTAATGTACTATTGAATTCAGAAGTGTTCACAATTTAATACAGAACCAGAAAACGTCAGTTCTGTGAACTTCAGATGCTTTAACACCTAAGTGGGAAGGATATTAGGGAGCAGAGGGGCTGTCCTAGTTCCCACAAAGTCACACCACAGAGGGGGCTGTTGACCATTTCACACACACATAATGCTGGTCTTGTTGGAAACCTCTGCCGAGTTTAAAAAACAAAACAAGCTATTGAAATACTTTGGATAGATGAGTTAAAATTCAGATGACTTATATTGGAAATGCCTTCCATAATTGTTATTTTTTTTAATCTTCCTCTTTTGGAGGGTGAAATACAACATTTTATTAGAAAAGTACATTTGCATTGCTTTCAGTGGCTAATACCTGAGGACTGCCCCAAAATGTACAAAGGAGAATCGGTATGTTTATGGCTGATTTTGCATTGTTGTATGGCAGAAACCAGCACAACATTGAAGCAGTTTTCCTCCAATTAAAAAATAAATTAAAAAAAATAAACATCTATTTTAGAAAAGAATCATTTGTAGGCTTCTGACACTCTGCTATTATTCTGCTCCTCATTTCAACAACTAGGAAACCATAGCACCATTTAAGGGGGAAAACCATTTAAGGGGGAAAAGGAAAATCTAATGAGAAAACAAGATTAAAAAACCATGACCCCAAAGCATAATACTATGAAGAGTTTTAAAGTAAATGGAAGTGAAAAAATTATTTCCATAAAAAGTTAATTGTCCTTCTCACAAAGTGGTTAAAATATGCTACATGATTTATAGAATCATTTATTTGGAACCTAGGATTCAAGTTGCAGCATATTTGTTTCCATATTAGGTAGTGATATTTGAAGAATGGACAAGGAAATGATAATTATTCTAAAATCTGCAGTTTCCTTTTCTATTTCTGTCTCATCCCATTCTAGTTGACTACTGAAAAACACACATACTATCTGACTGCAGATTCCCCCAATATATTGGAGGAATGGATTAAAGTGTTACAAAATGTTCTTCGAGTACAAGCTGCCAACCCCCTTTTCCTGCAACCAGAGGGCAAACCAACGGTGAAGGGATTGCTCACCAAGGTGGGAATTCTATATACAACAGCAGTGTCCCAGGCAGTAACAGAATTAGCCCTGCAATCATGAAAAGTGGGCATCACAGAATGTGTGTGTGTGTGTGTGTGTGTGTGTGTGTGTGTGTGTGTGTGTGTGTGTGTGTGTGTGTGTG
>SJYV01002182.1:1007472-1060388 GCA_006410875.1 Neotragus pygmaeus
CGGATCATTCTGTCACCATGAAAATGTTTTTTCTTTTACTCATGGGCTTGAGAACTCCTTGGTATTGTGCTAATATATGTTTTCCAGTGAACCCAGTGCCACTTTAAATCACATTCTTATTCCAATTCATAATAACTAGTTGTCCTACTGTTTCAAGGACTGTGTATATCAAATCCTTAGGCTTTAATATGATCTCATGGCTAAGGGTTTATAATTTCTTTCACAATCAGTGTTTTTGGTTTTTTTGCTTATTTTTAATTATCAGCATGCCTTGTCAGTTTTCTCTCCTGTTACATTTCTGCTCTTCCCTGCTTCCCATTTTACAATTGCATTTTAAATGAGTGCAAGTTGATGTGATTATCAGATGACTAAACCACTAGGATTTATAGACAGGATGCTTATTAGATTTCCTTCCTACCGTTTGTGAAGGGTTGTCCACCCCCATATTTTCACCTGCAAAGCCTTATATGAGAAAAACTCTTTCCGAGTGACTTGTTCTGAGCTCACATTCAGGCTACAATCCCAGATACAGCAGAGCAGTGTTTGAGTACTTTGGAGGGGAGGAGACATTTTCAGGTTGTCACACTGTTATTAAGTACAGAAATATGTAGGCAGATATTAAGAACTTGACTAATTTGATTCTGGATAGTCAGTCTTGCAACTTTTAATGCTTTGGAGGAACATTTCCTGTATAGAAATTCACTTATTTTAAAAACATGTATTGAACAGTTACCCCATGTCAAGCAAGGAGCTGAGGTATTTAGATAAATAAACTGCTGCCCTATCCTCCAGGGAGCCTCATAGCTAGTGGGAAAGAAAAGAACATAAGCATATTTATAATGATATATTAATACATAAAATGCTATTATTGACATGGAACATAAGGTGCACAGAAAAGCTGAATAATTTAAGACTGTGGGATCAGGAACAACTTCTCAGAGAAGGTTTGCCTGCATTGAGTCTCCAAGGAGAGGTAGGATTTAATTCTGGAAATGGGCGAAGGAAGGTATTCTGGGCCTGAAGACAGCATGGACAAAAGACACAGTGTCTCAAAGCGTGGTCATCTATGTAGAGAGCAGGTCCTCTGAAGAAAGAGTTGGAGGTCCTGATCGTGGAGGACTTTTTTGGTCTTGTTAAGGACTTCGGTCTTCATCCTAAAGGTGATGTGGAACCCCACAGGGTTTGTAACAGGGGCATGGCTGTGTTTAAGTTGTTAACAGATTGCTCTGCTGAGAGGAAGATGAATTTGTGGGAATCAAGCTGGAGTTTCTAAGAACAGTAAGTGGAGGTGGTTTTCCTGTAGAGGATGAGACTCTGAACNGCAGGGTTTGTAACAGGGGCATGGCTGTGTTTAAGTTGTTAACAGATTGCTCTGCTGAGAGGAAGATGAATTTGTGGGAATCAAGCTGGAGTTTCTAAGAACAGTAAGTGGAGGTGGTTTTCCTGTAGAGGATGAGACTCTGAACTGACAACTGGGAGAGAGACCAGAGAGTGAATCTAAATGTTAGGAGGTAAAAATCTTCAGTTAGACTGAAGCCAGCAGCTAGGAAGTGGGAGAGATAGGGATAGCTGGGTGAAAGATGGTGCCAGATGATAGACACCTCAGAAAAGAAGAGCTGTTTAGGATGATCAAAAGGTTCTTTGGGGACTTGTCAGTTTTACAGCTTGTGAAGACGCCTTAATTAAGAAGTCCAGCAGGCCGTGGCAACACCATCTCCATCAGAGCAGAAGACTCGGTTGGAGAGAAGGATTTGGGGAATTATCACTGTGGATGTGATAGTCGACTCCATGATAGTGAAAGAAATCCCCGAAAATGTGTAGAGTGAGAAGAGCAAGGGACTGTTACTAGGACACTAGATTTCCCAAATTTGAGAACACGTAAAGGAAACACATGAAGAGACCCTGCAAAGAGAGTCACGGAGGCCAGGAGTGGAGTGTTCGACGGGAGGAAGTGATCTGCAGGGTCAGATGCAGAACGTGCACTGTGGTGTGTTCAGGGGTAAGGAGGAGATGAGTAAGAGCAGTGCTGAATTTGGAGGTCCCTGCTTCCTGGCACGTGAGAAAGCATGGAGCTGGGAGGGAACATGGTGTCAGGAGAGGCACTGAGGTCAAAGAAGAGAGTGGCGTGAGTAAGGAGAGAGGGAGCTGGCGGGAGGTTGAGGTCAGGAAGTAGAAGGTAAATTTCAGAGAAGGAGCCATTCCCAATGAAGGAAAAAGGACCAAGGTGTGGCCAAGGGGATGAGTAGCAAAAAATGGAGGGACAGCAAAGGTTTATCGAAACGAAAAGAACAAGGTACTGTGAGTTAAGATTGTAGGGAGGTAGTGCAGCATAGAGCCTCAGGCAAGAGTTCAGGAGCCAGACTGCACACCAGTGCACATCCTGGCTCTGAAACTTGCCGCTCGTGGGACCTTGAATAGATTACTTAGCATCTCTGTGCCTTAGTGTCCTTTTCTGTAAAGTGGGAATAATATTAGTGCCAATCTCACAGGGTACTGGGAAGATTAACTTATTTAAGTGTGTAAAGTGCTTTAGAACAGTGCCTGGCACATCATAAAGACACCCAAAATGCTAGCTATTACTATCATAAGAGTTTCCCCTGGGCGATGAAATCAGCGAGACAGGTGACAGGATTTGTAGGGGAGAAGGTTACAGGCATGAAAATATAGTAGAGGAGAGAAGACCATGGGAGCTTGTGTTTTGTGCGATGACAAAGGCCAATCAGGATACAATACACTGTTTGTCATCAAAGTTTCAGAGAGAACCGATATAAATACCTTTGTTATGGATGCAAGGTAAAAAATATATATATTCTTTCAGCTTTTTGGTTCACCAAAGCCTTGAAGTTTGAAATTGTCTTTAAATCTTTGGGCAAATTCTTCTAGTGTAATTTATTATGATTGTTTTTTCAGAATAAGTCAGAGTTGGGATAAATCTTAACATAATCAGATTTACCTAAAAAGATAGACTGTGTTTTTAAAGCACAGCTTTTACAGTGACTTGGCAGAGGTCCTCGTTAATTTGTAGTTCCTCAAAGGCACACATTGGTCTATTTAAAGATAAATCATTTCCGAAGTATACTCTTTATAGCCAGATGCATTATGCTTCAATTTTAGTGAGACTCCTTTCTGGAGTTTCTTTAAAAGAAGAAAAAAGTAAACTGTATAACACAAACTATTTAAAACTTCCAGTATATTTTTCTGTAAGTACATGTTTCTAAATTTAATTAAACTGAAGCATTTCTTGCCAGACGAAACATTTTTTGTTGTTGTTGTTTCTCCTCAAGCAACATTCTAAATCCATCAGACTGTTAGATGGTGGAGTTATTTGTTTGCTTAAACCATACTTTGGAAAGCCCAAAGTCTGGCTGCATTTGTAGGTTTAAATGAAACATGTGTTTTACTTCTCCTTATGCATAGCAAGGAAGGAAGTGTTTATTGAGTAACTACTGCTAGAGTAACTGCTAGTATCCTTTATTTACATTTTCTCCTTTGGTCCTACAACAACCCGCTGAAGTGTACAGTCCCGTGTTAAGGACAGAAGTTGGGAGGTCAAGTCAGTTGCCCGAGGGCGTCATATATCCAGTATGTGGCAGAACTGGGATTTAAACCTTGGTCCATTTGACCTCGGAACCCAGGCCCTTTCTGCTGTTGTGACTTGCCCACTGCAAAATCCATTCTTCTCTGTTTAAATGTTGTCATTACAAAGTCCCCGCAAAATATGTGTGCTGCTCAACCCCCCATGCTGCCCCTCCCCTTCCTCGCTCAGTCTCGCACACATGGACACACACCATCTCAGGACCTGGTGCTTGCCGTGTCATTGCCCAGAATGTTGTCTTAGGTGACTGCAGAGCTCACCTCCCTCCTCCAGGGCTTGACTCTTCGGTGTTGGTGACGCCTTCCTGACCACCGTATTTTAAATTGTAAAACACATCCCCTGCTTCTCCAAGCACTTCTTTCTCTTTTTCCTGCTTTATTTTTCCTTCTTCATATTTATCACCATGGGCAAGCACGACATTGGAATGATGGGCTTTGGTTTTACCAGCCAGTGTCTTGGTTTCCTGGCGGTGGGTCTCTCCAGGTTGAAGTCCACTCTGACTATTGAAGGAGAGGGTCAAGCCTCAAGGCAAAAATTGGCGGGGCTGCCTGGGTAGTGGACATATTGGGCAAGCTCAACCAGGCACACCACATTCTAGGTCTGGGACAACAGAACCCATTACAGATCTTATCCGTTGGAGGGAATGGGGTTCTTTGTGTTTTTCTAAACTTGAGGGTATAGCTGGGACTGCCTGACAGAGATCTTCAGTGCCTGAACCTGGACAGGATCGGGGCAGGGAGGAACTCATAGTGAAGATCTTGCATTGGCAGGCAGGTTCTTTATAGCACCATCTGCGAAACCCAATAGTGAGGATCTTGCTAAAGCCACTGAACAGTGAAAAATCTGTAATATTTAGTACAAATTTATATGTAAATGTGTAGAATGTATGTGTAAATTAGACACACAAAAAACACATCTAAGTGTGCAAACTTTGTATTCCTAATGAAGATACGTAGCACACTGCTGGTGTGGTTGTGTCTGCCTCGTGAGGCAGTGAGCTCCTTAAGGAAGGAAACTGTCTTGTTCATCTCTGTCCCCCCAGTACCTAGACCAGTCCCTGACTATTTAGAGTCAAGAACCGGATTCAGATTCTGTCCCAGTCACGAAAGATAGTTCCTGACATATAGGAGGTACTCAATATATAATAGCAGCTTTTAATGTTGTTTTTATTCTTTTGTGTGTATGCTTCTGGAGAAGGCATCAAGTGTTTTGAATGAATGAAACTTTTGTATTTTGGAAATCACAAGAATTCTTAGGTTTCAGTCTTCTTATTTGTAACATTATATGTTAACCTGGAGAGCCACAGGATTATTGGAAATCTATGTAATATGGAAACTGTGAAAAATACTTGTGAAATTGGCATTTTTTAATCCTTAGTCTTAGGTGTAATACTTGACATCTAGTAAACATTCATTAAATGTTGAGTGATGAGCATGAAAGCAAACATGCCATGCTACTAGTATAACAGGTAAATTGCAAATAGCATTCAGATAGTCTAGTTGAAATGTCACCTATAACTTGAGCAAACTGGATAGCTGTCCAAATAGCTTCAAAGAATGTATATGCCATACTTTAAGGTGTCAGAATTCTGAGCTACATTTATAATTTTTTGAAATATGATTTCAGGTAAAACATGGTTACTCCAAGAGAGTCTGGTGTAAACTTGTAGGAAAAACATTATATTATTTTCGTAGTCAAGAAGATAAGGTATGTATATGTTTTTAATATGCTGATTAGAGGAATTTTTTGTTGATTATGGCTTCAAGTTTTTCCTTTCACTGTTCTATTGCTAGCCCAAATTTTAGAATTTTTGATGTTGAAATTTTGCATAAAATTTATTACTAAGGTAATCATAGGCCTACAGGGATCTTGATTCTTAATTATAAGCCTTAGCAACTTTTAATTAATGCTTCTTCTAAGACCTAGAAAAATCTTCCTCTACCCCACTCTCAGCCATCAGTTTCTCATATTTTTCAGACCTGACAGAATAGATAAGTTTGAATGATGGGAGCATCAAGCTAGGAAAGAAGCTGAAGAGAAAAAAGAATCCGGCCCTGTCCCAGGCCCTTGAATTCCTAGACACCACTTATCTATCCATCCATCTACCTATTTATGTCCCATTGGTTCATTTTTAATCTCTTCCCCAAAGAACTTGAGTTACCTTCAATTTCAGAGGAAAAAGATGATGTCTTCCAAAGGTGAAATGTATGCCTAATCACCACTGGATCAAGAGTATTTGCATAAAACAATGATGCCTGCTTCACAGAATAGCAGCCTGTGAGTGATTACTGTATTAATGAGACCGGACTTCTTGGTCCACTGACCACATAGGTCAGTTAGTATATCTCTGTTCTATTTTTGCAGCCTGCACTCTTGGTTCTGGCTAGCCGTATTTATTTATTTATTGGTCACTTCATGCAACATGTGGGATCTTAGTCCCCTGACCAGGGATGGAACCCACATCGTCTGCATTGGGAGTGCACAGTCTTAACCACTGGACTGCCAGGGAAGTCCCTGACTAGCCATATTTAAAAGGCATTTCCTTATTCTCAGTATTGCTCATGGGATGAAAGTTAACACAGTGAAGCTTTGAGAGTGTTATCTCTGAAGCAGTGTGGGAATATGCTCATTAAAAATACAGGAATAAGCACATGACAAAATTTTATATCCCAATATAACCCTAACTCAGTTATCAATCGGGAAAACAGCAGCCACTCTGTGTATTCCATTTGTAACAATTTTAATGTAGAATTAGGGACATATATAACTTTTAGAAAAGTCAGGGTGGTAGAGATTGGGAAAGAAGCTGCCACTGAAGGTCCAAGAAGGCAGGACCAGCAGCCTGAGCCCAAAGCACAGAGGCAGCTGGTCCTCAGCAGCTGACCGGGAAGCCTCTGTGACGGCCCAGGCATCTGACTGCAGCTGTCTCAGGAGAACAGTTACTCCTCTGACTCCCTTACCTTCCACATTACATGCAAATTCTCTCAGGCAAGCTCTAATTTGGAACTATGCAGGGAAAGGGATTCTGACGAATATAGAGCCCAGCTTCTTTTCTGCAATTACAGGGAGACTTTAGAAGAGGGAGGTTGGAATGCTGAGTTTATAATCCTCAGTCTAGCATATCTGTGTTAAAACACACATAGCAGAAACGTCAGAAAGAACTGTACCGAAATGCTGAGTGGTGGTAGAATTATGGATGACCTCTTTTTTCCTTTTTGGAGTGAAAAGTGAAAGTGTCAGTCCCTCAGTTGTGTCCTACTCTTTGCCACTCCATGAAATGTAGCCCGCCAGGCTCCTCTGTCCATGGGATTCTCCAGGCAAGAATACTGGAGTGGGTTGCCATTTCCTTCTCCAAGGGATCTTCCTGACCCAGGGACTGAACCCGGGTCTCCCGCATTGCAAGCAACTTACCATCTGAGCCACCAGGAAAGCCCCTCCCTTCTTCGGGAACGTTTCAGTTTTTACCAAGTTTCTATAATAAGTGTGTGTTTTATAAATAGAAAAGTAATTTAAAATTTACCAAGAGTAAAATTTAAATATTCTTACTACCACTACTACTAATAATTTTTATTATTTAATAAAAATGGATAACATTGATCATAGAAGGAACAAGTCCGAAGAGTGTAAATAGATGAGCAGAAATCCATTATAATTAGTGGAAAAGTATTAGAATGCTTGTGAATCAGTATAGGGTAACTTCATTTTGTGCTATACATATTTCAGAAACAATTTGTCTTTATCTCGATCAGTGTCTTTTTAAAATTCAGTCAAAATATTTAAAAACGCCAGGTCTGTTCACCGCTTATGGAGCCACAGTGATCCTTTGGTGAAAGGAATGTTGTTGTTTACTCACTGAGTCATCTCTGACTCTTTGTGACTCCATGGACTGCAGCACGCCAGACTCCTCTGTCCTCCACTTTGAAATTAGATCAAATTCATGTCTGTTGATTTGGTAACGCTATCTAACTATCTCATCCTCTGCCATGCCCTTCTCCTTTTGCCTTCAATCTTTCCCAGCATCAGGGTCTTTTCCAGTGAGTTGGCTCTTTGCATAATGTGGCCAAAGGATTGGAGCTTCTGTTTCAGCATCAGTGTTTCCAATGAATATTTAGGATTGATTTCCTTTAGGATTGACTGGTTTGATCTCCTTGCAGTCCAAGGGACTCTCAAAAGGAATAACCATCCTTAAAACTGCGGTGGATTGAACCTTGATTGTCATATGATTAGATATGCCGAGAGGACACAATTAGGATAGTATTGTCATGTATTATCATAGAATTAGTTTTCTTTATCCGATTTTTTAAAGCTTGCTTTTTGTTTATTAATGTGACTTTGCTGCCTTATTATTTTTGTTTTACTACCTTTCTTTTTATGAAAATATAGATAAGTTTACATTTTTCCTTCAGAAGGAAATTTTCTTCTTTCAGTACCCAGAATAGTACTTTGCACATAGTAACTACTCAGAAAATAATTGTTATGAATTTAATGGGGAAAGAAGTTTTTCTTATAAAATAGAACACGTGTAATTTAATTAATCTTTTTCTATTAATCAAGTATTAGGCAGATAATATTGCATTTTAGAAAAGATATCTAGGTAAGATAGTTTAAAAGCTACAAATCTCAAGCAGACTGTTTATGTTCCTGGAATAAGTGTACTTAATTAAAGCAAAAGTTTTAAAACATAGCAAATAATTGTTTTTGTCAGTAAAAGAGTAGGTAAAATTTAATGTAAATTATTTTTAAGATTTTTTTCTTACCCTTAAATTAAATGGAAGAAATTGTGGCATTTTTTTGTAATTTACTTTATATATATGTGTACATATATCCCTGGTGGCTCAGTGGTAAAGAATTTGCATGCCAAGGCAGGAAACACAGGTTTCATCCCTAGGTTGGGAAATGATCCCTAGAGAAGGAAATGGCAACCCACTCCAGTATTCTTGCCTGGGATATTCCCACGGACAGGTGGGCTACAGTCCATGGAGTCATGAAAGAATCGGACATGACTTAGTGACTAAACAACATATATATATATATATATAGGAGGCTTCCCTGGTAGCTCAGCTGGTAGAGAACCTGCCTGCAGTGCGGGAGACCTTGCTTTGATCCTGGGTTGGGAAGATGCCCTGGAGAAGGGAATGGCTCCCCACTCCAGTATTCTTACCTGGAGAATTCCACGAGTTATGAAGAGTGGGACACAACTGAGTGACTTTCATGTTTTCACTCTTCATATATAAAAATAGCTTCAAAATACTTTTCATTTATTGGGATTTACAGTAATAGTTAATCATACTTCTTCACAGTAGCTGTCTGACTTTTTACTTTTTTATCGATAGTATTGGGACTATGTCTACACTTATCCTTTTAATCCAATAGGTTAATCAAATCAATTTTGTTCGAGGGTTAAAAGTCAAATGAATATTTTGACTGAATAACCTAATTGCTTGACTAGGTAGTGGATCATTTTGGTCAAATTGAATAATTTGAACCACTGTACAGAAGTGGCTTCTTGCTTTTCCCACAAAAACTAAATGTCTAGTATTCAGATTGTTCTTTTATATCACAGTTGGTATGTTAACTGTGGCTGCCTCACTTTTGTTAACAGTGTAGATAATCCAGTTACCTTTAGGCATTCATTTAAAAACTGATATGGTTTATAAAGCCAAGAATGAAAAGGACTATGAAAAATTTTAGCAGGAAAAGATTCAGGAAGTTCCTTCCTTACAATTACTAATATTTACTTTAGTTTCCTTTAGGTCAGATCAAACTCTGGGAGGCTAAAGTTGAAGAGGTTGACAGATCCTGTGATTCAGATGAAGATTATGAAGCCAGTGGGCGAAGTCTGTTATCCACACATTACACTATTGTGATCCACCCCAAAGACCAAGGTCCAACTTACCTCCTAATTGGATCCAAGCATGAAAAGGTATGTAAGGACTAACTGGTTGATTTAGAATGAGTTAGACTAATATGATTAAGTATTGGTAATAATATTAAAATGAGCATAAGTAGGTGCAATCAAGGGCTTCGCAAGTGGCTCTGGTGGTAAAGAGCCTTCCTTCCAATGCAGGTGAGACATAGGAGACACAGGTTTGTTCTCTGGGTCGCGAAGATTCCCTGGAGGAGGCCATGGCAACCCACTCCAGTATCCTTGTCTGGAGAATCCCATGGACAGGGGAGCCTGGAGGGCTGCAGTCTGTATGTTCTCACAGAGTTGGACACAACTGAAACAACAGTACAGCACAGCAAGTGCAATCAAAGACACATATACATTTGTTAGACACAGTATTCTTTTAAAAATAATTTTATTCTAATATATTTCAAACTCAGAAAATATACACTCTTTTTCACTTACCAGATGTTAGATTTCATGGTATTTTTAAAAAATATATTTATTATTTTTGGCTGTGTTAGGTGTTAGTTTCCACATGCAGGATCTTTCATTGTGGCATACAGGCTTCTCTCTAGTTGTAGCATGCAGTCTCAGTGGCCTCTCAACATGTGGGATCTTAGTTCCCCAACCAGGGATCCAATACCAAGTCCCCTGCATTAGAAAGCAGCTTCCTAACCACTGGACCACCAGGAAAGTCCCAGATTTTATGGTAGTTTTTTATTAGTGTGAATTTAGTAACCGTCTAAATGGCCAACAATAAAAAATTAATTAATTAAATGTATGTGTATGATAAAATATCCTATAAGCTTTATATTTTTATATTAAAAATAGATCATTATAATTTCTGGATTTTACTAATATAAGGAGCATATTAATATAATCTTAGTATAATCTCAACTATGTGAAAATATACATATATATTTTAATAGAAAGATAAAAGCCACTGTATTTGGGGAGCAGAAAATGGGTTTTTTTCTTTGTTCCCTGCATATAAAACGTTATACAAAATTAATGTATACAAGTTGATGTTTTGGAAATAATTATGTGCTCATGAAACCATCACCATAACCTGTGCCATAAACCTAACCATCACTTTTCCTCTTGACCTCTTTTTTCATTATTATTTTTGTGTGTGTGATAATAGCTATTTAACATAAGATTTACCCTCTTAGCAAGTTTTAAGTATGTAATACAGTATTGTTAACCATAAACCATGATGCTGTATAATAGATCTCTAGGACTTACTCATTTTGTATACCTACAACTTTGTACCCTTTGATGAATATCACCGTTTCCCCTTCCCTCTAACCCTTGGCAACCGCCATTCCACTCTCCACTCCTATAAGTCTGATGATTTTAGATCCATCATATCAGTGGTATTATATGATAATTGTCTTTCTGTGTCTGTCTTGTTTCACTTAGCATAATGTCCTCCAGATTCTTCTGTGTTGTCACAAATGGCAGGATTTCCTCCTTTTTAGGGCTCCATTACATTCCATTGTATGTGTATACCATATTTTCTTTACCCATTCATCCATTGATGGACACTTAGGTTGCTTCCATGTCTTAGCTATTGTAAATAATGCTGTGATGATCCTGGGGGTGCGTATATCTTTTTGAGTTACTGTTTTATATAAATTTATATTACAAAGCTTCCTTCAGATAAATACCCAGAAGTAGAATTGCTAGATCATATAATAGATCTATTTTTAAATTGTGAGGAACCTCCATCTGTTTTTCCATAGTAGCTGCACCAATTTACATTCCCACCAGCAGTATACAGGGCTCCCTTTTCTCTATATCCTCACCAACATTTGTTATTTCTTGGCTTTTTTTTTTTTTGTAAGATGATAATTCACTGTGATTTTCATTTGCATTTCCCTGATGATTAGTGATGTTGAGCTTCTTTTTGTGTATCTGTTGGCTGTCTATATGTCTTCTTTGGACAAATGATCCTCTTCCCATTTTTTAATTGGATTGTTTGTCTTTTTGCCATTGAATTGTATGAGCTTTTTGTATATTTTCAATGTTAACCCCTTATAAGAAATATGATTTGCAAATATTTTCTCCCATTCAGTAAGTTAATTTTTCATTTTATTGGTAATTGCCTTTGTTGTACAGAAGTTACTAATTTGATATAATTCTGCATATCTATTTTTGCTTTTGTTGCCTGTGCTTTTGATGTCAGAAGCATCAGGAAAGAGAGACCAATCTTATGTCCAGAAGTTTTTTCTCAGTGTTTTCTTCCAGGTGTTTTATGATTTCAGGTCTAATATTTAAGTTTTTATTCCTTTTGGAGTTGATATTGTGTGTGTGAGAGATCAGGGTCCAATTTCTTTGTTTTGCATATGGCTACCCAGTTTTCCCTGCACCATTAATTGAAGAGACTATCCTTTGCCCACTGTATTCTGGCAACCTTATCAAAAATCTGTTGACCATATATGCATGAATTTATTTCTAGACTCTATTCTTTCCCATTAGCCTAATAGGACAATAATTAGGCCCATTAATGAACTTACTGTCTATTTTTATTGCAGCACCATACTATTTTTATTATTGTAGCTTGGTAATATATTTTGAATCAGGAAGTATGATCTCCTCAGCTTTATTCTTCTTGCTCAAAATTGATTTGGCTATTTGCGATTTGTTGTGGTTTCAGATGAATTTTAAGATTGTTTTTTCTGTTTCTGTTTTTTAAAATTGGAATTTTGATAGAGATTACTTTGAACCTTTATTGGTTGCTTTCAGTAGTATGGACATTTTTAACATGAATTCTTCCCATTTTTAATATGAATTCTCCCCATCCAGCCCATGACTGGATGTCTTTACATTTACTTGTGTCAACTTTAGTTTCTTTCATTAGTATTTTATTGTTTGTGTTGTATGAAGCTTTTGCCTTCTTGGTTAAGTTTATTTCTAAGTATTTTATTCTTTTTTTCTTATTTTGGCTAGTTTTGGGATTGTTTTCTTAATTTTCTTTTCAGATAATTCATTGTTAGTGTATATGAACACAATTAATTTTTGTATGTTGATTTTGTGTCCTGCAACTTTGCTGAATGTATTAGTTCTAACAGTGTTTTTATGGAGTCTTTAGGATTTTCAACAAGTAAGATAATGTCATCTGCAAACAGAGATAATTTTACTTCTGCCTTTCCGATTTGGATGCCTTTTATTTCTTTTTCTTGCTCTACTGGCTCTGGCTAGGGCTTCCAGTGGTANAATGTATTAGTTCTAACAGTGTTTTTATGGAGTCTTTAGGATTTTCAACAAGTAAGATAATGTCATCTGCAAACAGAGATAATTTTACTTCTGCCTTTCCAATTTGGATGCCTTTTATTTCTTTTTCTTGCTCTACTGGCTCTGGCTAGGGCTTCCAGTGGTATGGTGAATAAAAGTGGCAAGAGTGAGCATCCTTGCCTTGTTACAGATCTTACAGGACAAGCTTTCAGTTTTTCATCATTGAGTATGATACTAGCTATTAATTTTTCTTAGATGACCTTTATTGTGTTGAGGTATGTTCCTTCTGGGTTTTATTTCCTTCTTTAAATTTTCTGGGCTTCTTAAGTATTTTTTATGTGTTATTTGTATGTATGAGGAATCAGATTTTAAATTTGATAGAATCTGTTGTATTCCTTAAAAGACTGTTAGTTATATTTATTCTAGCCTCTTAATGTCATATTATTTTCTTGGTTTTCTTATGCTTTTCTAAGAAAACAATAAAAATGTGAACAATGGGAAAAAGGCACTATGAGCACAATTCAAATGAGCCTAAGTGGCTTTTAGTTTTATTTAAAAATTAAGAATTTTTTTTTCTAGTGTCAAAGTTTTCTACTATCTATTCAAGTTGTTTTTTCCTTAAGTCATCAAAAACTGCATCTTGGTAACATCTCTATTCATATGTTTTAATTTTTAAGGGCACTTGGCTTTATCACCTGACTGTTGCAGCTGGAAGTAACAATGTGAATGTTGGATCTGAATTTGAACAACTTGTTTGCAAGTTGCTAAATATTGAAGGGGAACCTTGTGAGTTTATAATGTATAAGTCTACAGTTTAGAAAATGGACCCTAACCCCCTTTGCCTAGTAGAGTTTTCCTTTCGTGGACTTCATTTTGTGGATTCCTATTCCATTCTTACTGGCTTTGCTTGTCGTGGGCTAGGATTCTCACTGTGGTTCTTCAGCTACAGGGACACCATCATTCTTCAACTTGCCGTATCCTGTCTTACCTCTCTGGCTTTGCTCACATTACTCCCTCTGCCTGGACTACCCTCCTTCACATTCCCCACCAACCTGATGAAATCCTATATATTTTAGGAGGTCCCCCATCCAGCCCATCCCAACTCAGCAAATGGCTCATAAAAGGTGCCTAATAAATGTTAAAAATATGTCCCAATGCACTTTACCATTTAACCCTTTCATAGCATTTGTTGCTTTGCATTGAATTTTTTTTTTTTTTTAATGGCTGAAGTTTCCCCATTGATAGCCTAGATTCTAAACTCTGCTCTACTTAATAGAGATCACATTTTATTTGTGATCTGGCATAGGAATTCAATAAATGTTGATTTTAGGAATGACTTCAAGTTCTTCTTTATCTTTCTATCTCCTCCTGCTCTAGTTTCTTCTCTGCAACTTGCCCCCAGCTCCCTTTCATGTACAGTCATCTCCCTACCTAGGTCACCAATCTTTAGCACATTTAAGCAACATAACCAATGTCCTGATAGACTTGTTCTGGCCTAGAATATTTGTACCAACCTCATCTAACTTTAATTTATCCTAAAAAGAAATAGGAGAATCCCAATGGCCTAGAAACTGAAATAAAATAATGTTATCAGAGGTTTTTTCATGACTTTTATGACTTAAATTGTGAGCTAGGCCTGCATGAACTAATTTCTAAAGGGCTAATTTAATGTGAGCCCCAAATAAGTAATTCTTCCTGTTTCTTATTTACATTTCATTTTGTACTTAGCCTCTCAGATATGGAGACACCCTACTTTGTGTCACAGCAAAGAAGGAATCATTTCCCCTCTGACAACACTACCTTCAGAAGCTCTACAGACAGAAGCAATTAAATTATTTAAGGTAAAATTTTATGTGGTATTATATATAAAAAAAATGGTGCTAGTGGTAAAGAAGCTGCCTGCCAGTGCAGGAGATGCAAGAGACACAGGTTTGATCCCTGGGTTGGAAAGAACCCCTGGAGAAGGGCACAGCATCTCACTCCAGTATTCTTGCCTGAATAATCCCCTGGAGGGAGGAGCCTGGCCGGCTATAGTCAATGGGGTCACAAAGAGTCCGACACACGACTGAGTGACTAAAACTTTCACTTTCGTAACACTTATATCATTAAGCATTTTAATAGGAAAAAATAATAATCTAGGTTATACAAGAAAATTCAAAATATGATGACAATGACAAAGAAAATATACTGAAATAAAGTTAGATGAATTTAATATACTTTCTGAGTGAGGATTTGAAATTTCTATGATAAACTATGGTTTGGGCCATGTGAAAGACTTAATATCAGAGTCATTTTTTCTTCAGCTTCTCAGATGGAGAGATTTCTGACATCACCATACCTCACTATTGCGAGAGGAGTCAACACTGTTCTTCTCCAGTGCTAATATGCTCAAATGCTTATTACTCAACCTCTATTAAGTCCCTGATCACTTGAAACTTGCCAGTTATATCATTCTTTACCCTTGCCCCACTATCCCCTGGAGAAGGGCAGGGCAACCCACTCCAGTGTTCTTGCCTGGAGAGCCCCATGGACAGTGGAGCCTGACAGGCGACAGTCCATGGGGTCCCAAAGAGTCCGACACGACTGAGTGATCAACACTTTCACTTTCGTAACACTTTTCACTTTCCATCATCTCTGTCGTCAGTCACCTTCTGGTAACTCCTCAAATTTCCTCAAGGATTTTGGCTCCTAACTCACATTCTTTCTCTCTGCCTTAAGCTTTGCCATTTCGCTAAATGACTTGGCTATCACTTCGCTCACCAATGCCATGGCCTTAAGATTCCTGACCTTCCCAATGTCAGTAAGCTTGCTGTCTGCCCTGCTTCGCCTTTCCATTCTCCATGTCCACACCTTGAGCCCAACATGCCTCAGAAGTACACCACTTCTAAAATCTTAAATTCTAATATATCTTTCTTTAACCATAATCTCTTAGCCCATGAGCTCTCTTACTTTCTTACTCTTCCATTTCTCATCCTCACTAAGACCTTTTTTTGAGTAATTTATTTTCTTTGAGATCAAGGAAGAGCACTATAGTTCCTTGGGATCTATGGCCCCATGCATTCTTCAGCCAAATTCCTACCAAGATCACCGCTGTGGTCTTGCCTGCTTCTGTATTAATTGCATGTGTAATGCTGCTGCTGCTGCTGCTAAGTCGCTTCAGTCGTGTCCGACTCTGTGCAACCTCATAGACAGCAGCCCACCAGGCTCCCCCGTCCCTGGGATTGTCCAGTCAAGAACACTGGAGTGGGTTGCCATTTCCTTCTCCAATGCAGGAAAGGGAAAAGTGAAAGTGAAGTTGCTCAGTCGTGTCCAACTCTAGAGAGCATCAAACAGCTGTGGGGACTGGAGCCTATGTAACTCTGTGGTGTTCATTCCTCAGAGCCAGCTGTCTCTCTTTGCTCGTCTTTGTTCACATCCCCTCAACCTCCCTACTCAATAATGCTCCTCAGAAGAAATTTAATTTCACTGGAAATATTAGGGGGCATGAGAAACGATCACCTCGAATCTCTCATCCCGAGAGACATCGTTTCATCTGTCTCTTCCTCCATTACTCCAGTCTCAGAACATAATGAATCTCTCATCCCGAGAGACATCGTTTCATCTCTTTCTTCCTCCATTACTTCCGTCTCAGAACATAATGTATCTTCTGTGGGTTCTTGTCTTGACTCTGTGCTGGCACCCTGGTACTTCATTTTCCCTGTAGTCTCTTAGAGTCTCGAGTTCTTATCTCTTCTTTTTTTCTTGGCTCTATTCCTCCCATCTCAAAAAAGTATTTGTTTACTAGATAATACTAGGGAATTGTTAATTTGGGAAGTGGATGATGATGACATGATGCTTATGTGGAAAAATCTTTGTCAGTTGGAAAGCCCTACTGAAGTATTAGTAAAATAACATGATATACATTAAAATACTACAGAAAAAAGTGAGTACAGGGATTGAATGAAACAAGTATGGCAAAATGCTTGTTGACAGCTATTGACACTAGGTAATGGGCTCATTAGACTATTTTCTCTACTTTTGTTCATGTTTTAAAAATACCATCATGGAGTGTTCTTAAAAATCTACCTGTAGAATACACAAATACCCAAAGTAAGACAGACTTTATACAAAGATATTTGAAAATCTGGATGAAGTGATCAACTGTATAACAAAATAGAAATTACCAAAACCAATTACACAGGTGAATAAAAATTCAAACAGGGAAATTTACCAAACTTTGTAAGTGTAGATAATTTCAGTGCTGTTCAAGGTGTCCCAAAGTATAGGAAAGAAATTTTGCAAAATTTTTTTCTTTTCCTTTTTTTGGGTAAAGCTCAAAGCTTATATATATATCAAACATATGTAAGAGTAGAGAGAATATTATAAAGTATAAGATGCTCACCATCCAGCTCCACAGTTGTCAACCTAAGACCAGTTTTGTTTTATTCTCCCCATCCCTATTGCTCCCCCAGACTGGGTTATTTTGAAGCAATTCTCAGTCATCATGTCACTAGATTCTCTTTGTGAAGTAACTATTATTTTTATACCAAACCCCAGAAAATATTACAGAAAACAGAGCATTTCACACAAAAACTAATCAAATATTAGTCAACAGACTCCAACATCATGTTAAAAGAATACTAATCCTCAGACATATGTATACTTATCACTGATGCATGTTGATGTATGGCAGAAATCACCACAATATTATAAAGCAATTATCCTTCAATTAAAAATAAATTAAAAGAATACTAATCATGAAAAAGAGAGATTTATTCCTGATCATACTAATAATTGGCTTCCCAGGTGGGTCATTGGTAAAGAATTAGCCTGCCAAGCAGGAGACATGGGTTTGATCCCTGGGTTGGGAAGATCCCCTGGAGAAGGAAATGGCAACCCTTCTCTAGTATTCTTGCCTGAAAAATCCCATGGAGAGAGGAGCCTGGTAGGCTACAGTCTATGGGGTCACAAAAGAGTTGGATGTGACCTAGAGNCTGCCAAGCAGGAGACATGGGTTTGATCCCTGGGTTGGGAAGATCCCCTGGAGAAGGAAATGGCAACCCTTCTCTAGTATTCTTGCCTGAAAAATCCCATGGAGAGAGGAGCCTGGTAGGCTACAGTCTATGGGGTCACAAAAGAGTTGGATGTGACCTAGAGATTAAGCAACAACAACAACATACTAATAATTAATATTCAATTTAAATGGTCTAATCATTCCAACTACAAGGTAGAGATTGTCAGAGTGTATAAAAAAGCAAGATCCAACTGTATCCTGTCACAAGCGGTACTTTTTTTGTTTCCTGACATTTCTTATAACAAAAAAAAGACTAAGATTTTTAAATAGCCCTTGCAAATGGTTTTATTCCCAGCACTTCATTTTACTTTCAAATTTCAATGTCACTAATAAGCCCAATGTGTTTAATTCATTGAAACAAATATACATGTAAAGCACCACAACTGAAGTTATTTGATACATTTATAACAGTAATTTAGGGTTGTTAAATTAGAATGCATATATTTTTTAGAATTCATAGAACATTTTATGAGTATCGAAGCTGCTTCCGATGCCTTTAGCCAATCCATCCCAAACTTCCTCAAGCAAGAGTTCTCTAGTCAAGATCAAAATGAAATTACACAGTTTTATTACAATGAACTGTTAAAATGAAGAATGATAAGTATTAATATCTTACTTTGGAAAATGTCTAGGAAAGATTATGCTATAACCTTTTCCTAGTAACCTCTAAAATTTAATCTCTTTGGAGGAAAAATAGTGTTTATTTACATTAACTTTAAGTTATTTAGGCTACTTTTTCCCAAAATACTTTCCTCAGTAAACTATTTCTTAAAGATGCCAATTGATATTACTAGAAAAGAATAAAGATGAGAAGGGGTTGAACTCTGTTCTATGTAGAGAGTATAAACAAACAAGAAAATATCTTGTCTTTATGAAGTTTGTATTCCAGTAGGCTCTAGAGGCTATTAATGTTCCATATACCCTTAAAAATAATGCATATTCTTCTCAGAGGTGACTATTCTACAAATTAGGTCAGGTTGATTGATAGTACTGTTTAGGTTTTCTAAATCCATATTGATTTTACTATTGAATATTTCTATATTTCAATATTTTCTATTGAATATTGAATTTTACTTGTTCTCTCAGATATTGATGGGGGTATTGCGGTCTCTCACTTTAATTGTGAATTTTGTCTGTTTCTCCTTACAGTCCTATAAGTTGTTGCATCATGTATTTTGAAGCTATATTATTAAAACATTTAGAATTGTTACCCCTTCTAGATGAGCTGACCCCTTTTTCATTATAAAATGACGCTCTTTGTCTCTGGCATAATTCCTTGCCCAGAAATCTACTTTGTCTGATATTAATGTCACCACTCCAGATTTCTTTTGATTAATGTTATCACAATATATCTTTTCCATCCTTTTAAACAAAAACTTTGCTAGTAAGAGAATCAATATAATTCATGCAGAATAAATCTTATCATTTCTCACCCTGAGTATATCTATTTTTTTCATTTAATTCAGACCTGCCAACTTTTTATAAATGCGGCAGTCGACTCTCCCGCAATTGATTACCACATATCTCTAGCCCAGAGTGCTTTGCAAATCTGTCTGACACATCCTGAGCTGCAGAATGAAATTTGCTGTCAGCTTATTAAACAGACAAGATGGAGACAGCCACAGAATCAACCAGGACCACTGCAGGTATGTGTTGATACATACACACGCAATTCTGAATGATGTTGTTTTCCTGATTGTAAGTATAATACATATTCAATATAGACATTTGGAAAATACAAAAAGTATGAAATGGAAAAACAACTATTACTATTTTGATGTATATCCTTTTAGTTTCTATATATATATATGTATATATGTACATATTTATACACTCACAGTTTTTCACATTACTAACATTACAGTGTGCATATACTTTTTAAAAACTATAAAACATAATCATTTCCCCTACAGCCTTCAGCAGTCTTCAAAACATTAATACTAGTTGCATTAATATCAGCTGCTATATGTTTAGATTTTTCCAATTACCTTTCCTATAATAAATACCACTACAGTAGACATCTTTGAACCTAAATTTTGTGTGCAAATCCAGTGAATTTCATTGTGTCCACTTCTAGAATTTTCCATATCTTCAACAATATTCAGTGTAATTCTTCTGTTAATTTCTTTNTTCCAATTACCTTTCCTATAATAAATACCACTACAGTAGACATCTTTGAACCTAAATTTTGTGTGCAAATCCAGTGAATTTCATTGTGTCCACTTCTAGAATTTTCCATATCTTCAACAATATTCAGTGTAATTCTTCTGTTAATTTCTTTCTTTCTTCACTATTGATTTTATATAGATTTCCTTAATTATTACAGTCAGATTTATTTTCAGGAGGGTTTTATTCACTCATGTTTACTCTTCAATGAATGGTTCTTTTAATCTTTGCTTACTGACTTCCTGTCAATCACAGGATAAAATAGAAATTTCTTACCCTAGACTCACAGGAGTGGATCTAGGTTTTGTGGGACTTGAAACTTGTGCAATGAATACTAAGAAAAAGAATACAAAATTTATTACTTTTACAAATGTTAAAAGAACAAATGAGCATGTCATATGACTGTGACAGCTCATAGGGTCTGTCCCAGGGATTTGGAGGGGACCTGTGCTTGAGCAGGGTTCTGAAACTTAAACTTCATGTCTATCAGAGGCCCTTCATAATCTGGCTCCAGTGGGCTCCTCTTTCTCCACTTCATTTTATACATCCTGTCTCCAGTGTACAGTGAATGAATAAGCTCTCCTCATTCTTCGAACAACCCTGCCTTTGCATTATCCTTCACCTGACAATCCAGATCCCTCTGCATTCTTCCTACCTGTGGACTTCACAGTCCAGCCGAAGCAATGTCCCTCCTGTAGATTCTCTCCTGACTTGCATCAGTAATCGTTCCATCCATTCGTTATACTTAAAGAAACATTATTACAGTGTGTTAGTGATGCTATATTATAGATTACTGTTTAAAAAAAAAATATATATATATATATAAAATGTCTTCTAGATTGTAAATTCTTCAAGGGCAGGGCCTTTCCCCCTTCTCCTTTTTTGTATGACGTTTTAAAAAAATATTGAAGTTATACTTACTTAATTTAAAAAATTAAGATATAAAATAGAATACAGACCAGAACAAGAGAATAATAAAAGTCATATATAACTCTATTACCTAGAGATACCTCTGTTAATATTTTTGTGCTTGCCCCTTGTTTAGCTATGTATGTATGTATGTGTGGGTAGATCAGTTTTGCTTTTTGTATAAATTATTTTTTTTACTACTTTTCAGTTTGCCCTTTCTTAGTGCAATTACTTATATTTCAGTGAAGAAGTTAACACATAAATGAACAAAAGGGAACAATTTCCCTAACCTTTTTGTGTAATATCAAAAAGGATTACCATATGATATCCTCTGATACCTCAGTTGTAGACAAGTGAATAATAACTAGATGGATTATGGTTCTGCCCCAATATGAAGCTTTTATGCTTTTATGTATTATAAATGCTCTAAGGAGATGATGTCTATGTGGAAAAAAGCAAAAACATTTTTGGGATCAAGAAAGACTGTTATCATCCCTTCGCTCTCACCTCAGTCACACTCTCCCTGACTTAGATCTCTGATGACCACATGGTGTCTAACCTGTGATGCTTCCCTTTGTCCAGGGCTGGCAACTCTTGGCGCTCTGTGTCGGGCTCTTCCTTCCCCATCATCCTTTCCTGTGGCTCCTCAGGCTCCACCTAAAGAGAAATGCAGATTCCAGGTACGCAGAGTTCTAGCCAGCTGCACCATTTATGTGGCCTCTGTGTCTGCAATAAATCATAGGTATTTAGTAACCTGCCAGGCACATTTGTGGAAGAATGTGTGAAACAAATGTTGGTACAGGAAGCCTTTGGTTATCATTTATGCAGAGCTAGAAAGATATTTCTTTTGTTACATTAAATCTTTTATGGAAGGTTACACTAAAAGCTTGAAAAGCTGACAAAGAATATTTTAAGTTAAAAGTCTATGTACATTTCAAGTATGAATGTCTTATCATTAGTGGGTGTTCATCCAATAAAAGCAACTATTTTGTTTCCTTGTTTTTTCTATTACTATTTTCTTCACATTTAATTCTTTTGTGTAGAAGACTTCTCTGATAGTTTTCCCACCTTTTATAATTGTGTGTATTTGAATTACCTCAGAATTTTTACTCCTTTGAAAAAGACTTTTCCAATTCACTGTTAGAATGACTTTCTTACAGTGGGGCCTAGGGTGCCCAGCCAAGGGTGATTGGGATCATTTTGTCCAAGAGGTTCATATTAGGTTGTTTAAATAGACTCTGGGACTCAAACAAATGATGAAATGAAAAAACAGCTTGGAAGCATTAGGAAAATATCTTCTAGCTCATAATATATTTTTGGAGACTCTTTCACCAAGGTAATGTGATTACAGTGGTAGTAACTGAGAACCACCCGTCCCCTACAAAGGTGAGATTTTAAAGCCCACCTAAAAGGCACTTGAATGCACATATATTTTGGTACATTATCAATCTGCTTTTATAAGTGAAATGAAAATTATATGTAGCAAATAAGGACAAATAAGATCTCTATCCAGCTTTTACTGGATTTATTTACCCCAGCGGTTTTGTTTAAGACTTAACATTTTTAAAGAAGTTGTGGGGTGGGAGGTGGGAGGGGGATTCGGGATTGGGAGCTTGTGTACGCCTGTGGTGGATTCATGTCAATGTATGGCAAACCCAATAGAGTATTGTAAAGTTAAATTTAAAAATAAATAAATAAATAAATTTTAAAAAAAAATAAAGAAGTACATATTGTGTAAAGAAGGAATATTTATTTATTTATTTGGCTGAGCCAGGTCTTAGCTGTGGCATGGAGGATCTAGTCCCCTGACCACATCAAACCTGGACCCCATGCATTGGGAGCGTAGGTCTTAGCCACTGGACCACCAGGGAAGTCCCAAGGAAAATACATTTTTATTTTTGTTTGAAGATATTTTCTTATCTTGTTCAGCAAGTCTTTATACAGTTATTTTCTTTATATTTGTTAATATGATCACTATATGTTGACCATGTAATGTCTGGTAATTTTAAATTTATTCTGTGATTATAATAATAATACAATAATGATGAAGATTGCTTTGTGGGAAGTCTGGTTTAGTCAGTGGTGAGAGTAAAGACACTAGAATTTGAGAAAAGTGACAGCAGTTAATATTATCACTCAATAATGATAATATTGTATTAATATATATATTATATAATATTAATTTTATATAATTGTGATTATGATAATTAGCATATAATATTAATGTATATTAATATAGCATTTCATATTATCATTCAATAATGATACTATGATATGCTGTCAACATTAGCACGATACATTGTAATAATGTACACCAAGGAAAGTTTTTAATGGCTTCATATATCTTAATTAAATTTATTCTTAGGTTTTATCTTAAGTTTTATATTATAGGACAGAATTTGGAAAATATGCCATTTACTGCCAGAGATGTGTAGAAAGAACACAACAGAATGGAGATCGAGAAGCAAGACCCTCAAGAATGGAGATTCTTTCTACCCTTCTTCGAAACCCATATCATCATTCTTTGCCCTTCAGTATCCCTGTGCACTTCATGAATGGAATATATCAGGTAGATTAGACTTTCTACCCAGTGAACATGTGCTTAGCCCAGAATCCTGTGTATAACCTCTGTGGTATTGAGAAGTGACTGTCCCCCTACTTCTGTCAGCAGCTGGTGGTGATAAACATGCAAATATATTAGATTTCCTGTCAGGAAAGTTGAGCTTTGAAACAGTTTTGCTAAAAAAGGATGCACACTAAAAAAATCCATATTGAATGAAATAAGGGAGGATTTTCATTACCATTATAATTCCGATGGAGAAAAGCAAAAGTACCTCGGTTGAGGGCTTCCCCCAGCAGTGTACCGGCTGGGTGAGGAAATGATCACTGACATGGGGTGTGTACAGGTTTAGTCCCTTTAAAGTCTCCACATCTTAGAAATTCTCTGGGAAGACTGTCCAGGCCCTTCCAACTCACATCTAGGTGATTGCCTATTAACGGAAGCAAACATATTCCAAAGCTGGCAATTAGTCTTTGTAGCTCTAAACCTTTTATGATGGAATTCAGATACTTAACTGCATATTAAAGAAATAAAAATTAAATGCTTAAAAGTGTTCATGTTTTAAGTGTATTTCTTTTTTGTTTTTTTTTTCCCCTTTGTTTAAAGATTACATACTGTTCTGTAGTTCATAATGTGCCAGCATAATATCTCTGCAAGAAGTTTATAGCTGTCAAATGATCTTTTATTTTGAATTCACGTCTGTTGGCTGAAGCCAGAAATTCTTATGTCAGGCCAATGACTAAGATGACATTAATTTTCTCTAGTGGAACTTTGAAAAAAAGTTAAAGCACCTAGATAAATATATGTTATCATTACTCATGCATCAGGTATGCCCTGTTTCCCGCCTGAAGTCTAGGTTTGAAATGTGTGTACTTTTTAAGAGAAGGACTATATTGTTTCTGTTTAGGTAGTTGGATTTGATGCATCCACCACAGTGGAAGAGTTTTTGAATACTTTGAACCAAGATACAGGGATGAGGAAGCCAGCACAGTCTGGATTTGCATTGTTCACAGATGATCCTTCCGGCCGGGATTTAGAGCATTGTCTTCAAGGAAACATCAAGGTAAAACCACCTCCTTTTAAGGAGGCAGACCCAGGAAACCCAGCAAAGAAGTTATTCTGCTATTTGCAAAAAGTTTAGTTCAAGAATTTTCCAAAAATATAAGCAATCTAATCTTCATAAGAAAAAAATATTGTTTGACTTTGTTGAAGCCAAGGAATTCTGAATAAAATCTGTACATACATACATTGTTATTATTGTTTAATTGCTAAGTCATGTCTGACTTTCTGTGACCCCATAGACTGTAGCCCACCAGGTTCTTCTGACCATGGAATTTTCCAGGCAAGAACACTGGAGTGGGTTGCCATTTCCTACTACAGGGGGTATTCCCCACCCAGAGATCAAACCCACATCTCCTGCATTGGCAGGCAGATTTTTTACCACTGATCCACCAGGGAAACCCCTCACACACATACATCCTACATGTTAAAGAAAAGAAGAGGATTAATAATAGTAATAATACGCTAAACATTAAGGTAGAAAGAGTGGAGGTATGGAAGCTCTAATAAAATGGTTTTCCATTGTATTCATTCACTCAGCAGTATCCATTTAACTGTATATTGTGTCCCGGGGCTTCCTGGGTAGCACAGTGGAGAAGAATCTGCCTGTCAATGCAGAGGACACAAGAGATGCAGGTTTGATCTCTGGGTCAGGAAGATCCTCTGGAGTAGTAAATGACAACCCGCTCCAATATTCTTGCCTGGAAAATTCTACAAACAAAGGAGCCTGGCAGGCTACGGTCCATAGGGTTGCCAAAAGTTGGACACAACTGTGCACTCACACACACACATTGTGTCCCAGGAGCTGGAGCAGACTGGGGAATATAAAGAAGGAACAGAAATATTTCCTGCGCATCGTGAACTACTAATCAGCTTAGGGAAGAGTAGCCTTATACACTGATAACCTTGAAATTGAAAATCATAAATAGTTTAAGAATGTGAACAATCTAAAGAGGAAAAGATTATATTCAGTGGAAATTAGGGAAGAGCTTAGCTGGACTTTGACTGGTAGAAAATGCACCAGGCTTCCCAGATGATAAAGAAACTGCCTGTAATGTGGGAGACCCAGGTTTGGTCCTGGGTCGGGGAGATCCCCTGGAGAAGGAAATGGCAACCCACTTCAGTATTCTTGACTGGAGAATCCCATGGACTGAAGAGCCTGGCGGGCTTCAGTCCATGGGGTCACAAGGAGTCGGACATGACTGAGCAACTAACACACACAAGAAAATGCACCTGTGGAAATAAAGAAGTGATTCCAGACATAGGGAAGATCAAGAGCAAAGACAGAGAATTGGAAGATTCTTTAAAAATGTTTTCTAGGTCATAGTAAAATAGCTTTAATGAAGTTTCCATCTAGCGATGGCAATGATTAAAAACAGGATATAGAACCATAAGGAACCTTAGAGAAATAACCCACTTATTTTGCAAATGAGGAAACAGGCCTAGAATGAAAAATAATGTATGGCAAATCAAATAGCTGGATCCTCTTACTTGACATGGTCCTTATTGCTCTTGGGAATAAGTACCTTGTTAGGGAATAAAGGCACTTCTCTGATTTGGAGATGAAATATTTGGGGCAAAGCAAGGGATGCACCCATGAGTTTAGAGCATATAAAACATCAGTACTTTCATTTCACTCCCAAAGCCCAGCTCCATTTGCAGAATGATCTGTGGATCTTCATAGGTTAAATATGCAATATGTTAAAACTCATACTTAGTTCCTTAGGAGTACTGGTCACAAGACAGGATTTCCACCCCACTCCCACTTGTTTCTTCAGAGGCATTTTGAGGCATCTAGATAAATTAATGTTTTTTTCTTTGTAGTTTTAAGTATATCCTGTTCAGATCAACATTTCTAAATGTAAATTTTTGAGACAGACATTCCTTGAATACTTTTAATAATTGATCAAGAAGATAAGCTAGTATTTTTGGTTGACTTGAGCTGAGTAAATATTAGGGCTTTGGTGAATAATTGCTTACCCCATAATTTTAAAAACTTCTATTTATAATTCTGTAAATGACAAGATTTTTCAAATTTATCTTGTTCCTGAAGAATTTTTGTTCTTTTCCCAAGAACCTTGACATTATATTTCAGATTTTTTTGGTATATCTTCAGTTATTCCAATCTTTTTAAACTCAGAAGGTGGAAAAGTTGCTTTTCGGTGACTGAATCATGAAAAAATGCCTGGAATCTTCTTGTTTCCAGTCTCATGCAATCCTTCATTAAGTTTCCTTTTTGAGTAAAAACTTCATGGCCATAGTCCAAAGTTAATGTGTGTCCAAAAGGATAAGAGGACCATAGCGTGATTTATAATTAAATTCTAAACTGCAGAAGCTTAAAACAGAAAGCTTCAGTCCATTTGGTTTGATTGCATTAATTGAAAACTTTCAGTCTGTAGACATGCTTGTCTTCAAAAAATACCCAATGTGAAAAACATTATGAATCTCCATTTTCTACTTCTCTTCTAGATTTGTGACATTATCTCTAAATGGGAACAGGCTTCTAAAGAACAGCAGCCTGGGAAATGGGAAGGTACGAGAACTGTGCGTCTCACTTATAAAAACAGGTGTGTAATACCATCGCCAAGTGCCAAAGTAAGAGTATACACTTATTTTCAAATCATGCACCTAAAATTTAGTTTCCTGTCTAAAGCCTTAAAAGTTAAATTTATTTATATGTTTTCCTAAAATGGTAGCTCTATTTCTGTAGGAAGAAACTGTCACCTAAAATTTTGTCTCTAATTATAGTCTTTTAATATCATGAATAATTACATTTTATAAAAATATGTATTTGGACAAAGATTAGAAGAAAACTATAAGTAAAAAAGTAGTTGCTCTCTTAGGGTAGTTGATACAGTTTTTCACTTTCAAAATTTCCTTTAACACTAATATTACATTTTTTCCGTAAGACTGAATATTCAAATATCCTACTGCTAAGTCACTTCAGTCGTGTCCGACTCTGTGCGACCCCATAGACAGCAGCCCACCAGGCTCCCCCCGTCCCTGGGATTCTCCAGGCAAGAATATTGGAGTAGGTTGCCTTTTCCTTCTCTAATGCATGAAAGTGAAAAGTAGAAGTGAAGTCGCTCAGTCGTGTCCGACCCTCAGCGACCCCATGGACTGCAACCTTCCAGGCTCCTCCGTCCGTGGGATTTTCCAGGCAAGAGTACTGGAGTGGGGTGCCATTGCCTTCTCCGCAAATATCCTATTGCAGATCTGTAATGAGAATCGTTTGTTTACCCAAGTCTTTTAGAAGTGGTATGTTTGTATTCATTCATTCTTATTCTTTCATATTCTCTCTTCCTCTGTATTTATTGAGCCCTATCTATAAGCCCAGCACTTAGCTGGATGCTTTTGATGAAATGATAATAAACACACACACAATCCCTGATCTTTTGGAATTTACAGGCTAGTGAGGAAGATGGTTGCTAATTTTTCTCTGAAAGAAAAGCTCATGGCTGTGTGAGAGCACTTAACAATCCTGTCCTAGACTGGAGACTTTGGGAGGCTTCTTTGAGGAAATGATGCTTATGTCAAGGTCAGAAGGAGGCTGAGAGTGAAAGCTTTGAAACGGGTGGAAAAGGATGTACAAAAAAGCCTGTAGAGGGAGGCTGAGCAGTGTTTCAGGAACTGGGAAAGAGCTGGTAGGACTGGAGCACATACTTTCTCAACAAATAAAATTTACTTTAGTATTTATTGATTGATTTTTGGCTGTGCCAGGTCTTGTTGCTCTGCGAGGACTTTCGCTCGCTGCGGCAAGCAGGGGCCACTCTCTAGTTGCGATACACGGGTTTCTCCTGTGTTGGCTTCTGTTGCTGCAGAGCACGGGCTCTAGAGCACATGGGCTCAGTAGTTGTGGTGCATGGGCTTAGTTGCCTCTTGACATGTGGGATCTTCCCAGATCAGTGTTCTCACCTGTGTGTCCGGCATTGGTGGGCGGATTCTTAACCACTCGACCACCAGAGAATCCCATAACAGGTACAGTTTCAATAGACTTTAGCATCTGGTCAGAAACTAGGATTTTCTTTATTTTTTTTTTTAAACTTCTTTTCTTCCATGTATGAGCAGAAGGTGGTATTTAATAAACAATGTTCGCTGACCAGGTCATATTAACTGTACAACAACAACAAAAACAAAAAATGTATTTTGCTTCTTTTATTTGACTCTTATGCTTCATAAAATAAGGAATCAAAGATATCAGAGTAAGAGCCTAGTAGAATTATTGCTGTAGTCTTGACTTTAAAATTTTTAGAGGCCTACTTTTGGAATGTTCCTAACTCTGATATTGGGATGTAAGAAGTAAAGGTACTATATAATAGAAAGAACGTAACAGCCTTTGATCCAGTTCAGGATCGCTTTTTCTGATGATTTATCCCAGAGAAATACCCACATAAGTGGGCAAGAGTATTCCAGTAATTTTTATAACAGTGAAAAATAAATGTGTTAATGGTTAAATAAATATTGTGCATTCATACTGTGGATTTCTCTCATACACTCGGCCACTAAAAGGCCACCACTGTGAAGAGACTCCTTTGATCTGAATAAAAGGTCCAGGTGGCGGTCGTAATAAAGAACCCGCCTGCCAATGCAGGAGACCTAAGAGATATAGGTTCAGTCCTTGGGTCAGGAAGATCCCCTGGAGAAGGGAATGGCAACCCACTCCAGTATTCTTGCCTAGACAACCCCATGGACAGAGGAGCCTGGCTGGCTAAGGTCCATGGCGTCGCAGAGAGTTGGGCATCACTGAAGCGACTTAGCACGTGAGCCACTAGAGCGTCTCTGTTCAGGGATTCATGAGCTGAGTGATTCACAAGAGTTCTGGGTAATGAGACGGTGACTGGTGAGCTCTGGTATCTAAGGTTTTAAAATCCTGTACTCCTAGAGATATGAAGGACTACTTAGGTAGTAGAAATCAAACAGGCTCTAGTCCTGGAGGAACCTGTTTCTACTCTGGCCCTTCGGTGACTGGCACGAAACAGAGGCTGGAAGTTATGGACTTTTTAGATGATTGTTTTAGTTCTGTGGTCGCTGGGAGCAGTGATTCTCAAAGTGTGGGTCCTGGATCTGCAGCTTCAGTATCACATGGAAACACATCGAAATGCCCATCATTTGGTCCCACCTTCAGACCTATTGAATTAGAATCTCTGGGGAAAAGGCCCCGGAGTCTGTGTTTTAACAATTCTCCAGGGGATTCTTACTCATGCTAAGTTTGGAGAAGCACTGATCCGGAGGTCCATGTTACTGCCTTTATCTTTTGTGGAAGGAAGCCAGCTCCTGGACCTGACCTGCTTGGTTTTTTTATGTACTTAGAAGAGGTTCAGGAATTCTCATTTGGTTTTGTTGGCACTAAATGGAATTAAGTCCATGTCTAAGACTATTGCTAATAATGCATATCTTACGAATGCTGAATACATACTGATTTTGACTATGATGGCCACAGTTGGAACCAAAATGAAATGGAGAAAAGTGGTCTGAAAGAGACATAAGAATAATGTGCCGCTATAGCAAACTCCACCAGGAAGGACAAAAGCAGTCATGAATAACACATTGCCTTGTTAGCAAAAAAGAAAAAAAAAAAAAANGTCCAAAGTTAATGTGTGTCCAAAAGGATAAGAGGACCATAGCGTGATTTATAATTAAATTCTAAACTGCAGAAGCTTAAAACAGAAAGCTTCAGTCCATTTGGTTTGATTGCATTAATTGAAAACTTTCAGTCTGTAGACATGCTTGTCTTCAAAAAATACCCAATGTGAAAAACATTATGAATCTCCATTTTCTACTTCTCTTCTAGATTTGTGACATTATCTCTAAATGGGAACAGGCTTCTAAAGAACAGCAGCCTGGGAAATGGGAAGGTACGAGAACTGTGCGTCTCACTTATAAAAACAGGTGTGTAATACCATCGCCAAGTGCCAAAGTAAGAGTATACACTTATTTTCAAATCATGCACCTAAAATTTAGTTTCCTGTCTAAAGCCTTAAAAGTTAAATTTATTTATATGTTTTCCTAAAATGGTAGCTCTATTTCTGTAGGAAGAAACTGTCACCTAAAATTTTGTCTCTAATTATAGTCTTTTAATATCATGAATAATTACATTTTATAAAAATATGTATTTGGACAAAGATTAGAAGAAAACTATAAGTAAAAAAGTAGTTGCTCTCTTAGGGTAGTTGATACAGTTTTTCACTTTCAAAATTTCCTTTAACACTAATATTACATTTTTTCCGTAAGACTGAATATTCAAATATCCTACTGCTAAGTCACTTCAGTCGTGTCCGACTCTGTGCGACCCCATAGACAGCAGCCCACCAGGCTCCCCCCGTCCCTGGGATTCTCCAGGCAAGAATATTGGAGTAGGTTGCCTTTTCCTTCTCTAATGCATGAAAGTGAAAAGTAGAAGTGAAGTCGCTCAGTCGTGTCCGACCCTCAGCGACCCCATGGACTGCAACCTTCCAGGCTCCTCCGTCCGTGGGATTTTCCAGGCAAGAGTACTGGAGTGGGGTGCCATTGCCTTCTCCGCAAATATCCTATTGCAGATCTGTAATGAGAATCGTTTGTTTACCCAAGTCTTTTAGAAGTGGTATGTTTGTATTCATTCATTCTTATTCTTTCATATTCTCTCTTCCTCTGTATTTATTGAGCCCTATCTATAAGCCCAGCACTTAGCTGGATGCTTTTGATGAAATGATAATAAACACACACACAATCCCTGATCTTTTGGAATTTACAGGCTAGTGAGGAAGATGGTTGCTAATTTTTCTCTGAAAGAAAAGCTCATGGCTGTGTGAGAGCACTTAACAATCCTGTCCTAGACTGGAGACTTTGGGAGGCTTCTTTGAGGAAATGATGCTTATGTCAAGGTCAGAAGGAGGCTGAGAGTGAAAGCTTTGAAACGGGTGGAAAAGGATGTACAAAAAAGCCTGTAGAGGGAGGCTGAGCAGTGTTTCAGGAACTGGGAAAGAGCTGGTAGGACTGGAGCACATACTTTCTCAACAAATAAAATTTACTTTAGTATTTATTGATTGATTTTTGGCTGTGCCAGGTCTTGTTGCTCTGCGAGGACTTTCGCTCGCTGCGGCAAGCAGGGGCCACTCTCTAGTTGCGATACACGGGTTTCTCCTGTGTTGGCTTCTGTTGCTGCAGAGCACGGGCTCTAGAGCACATGGGCTCAGTAGTTGTGGTGCATGGGCTTAGTTGCCTCTTGACATGTGGGATCTTCCCAGATCAGTGTTCTCACCTGTGTGTCCGGCATTGGTGGGCGGATTCTTAACCACTCGACCACCAGAGAATCCCATAACAGGTACAGTTTCAATAGACTTTAGCATCTGGTCAGAAACTAGGATTTTCTTTATTTTTTTTTTTAAACTTCTTTTCTTCCATGTATGAGCAGAAGGTGGTATTTAATAAACAATGTTCGCTGACCAGGTCATATTAACTGTACAACAACAACAAAAACAAAAAATGTATTTTGCTTCTTTTATTTGACTCTTATGCTTCATAAAATAAGGAATCAAAGATATCAGAGTAAGAGCCTAGTAGAATTATTGCTGTAGTCTTGACTTTAAAATTTTTAGAGGCCTACTTTTGGAATGTTCCTAACTCTGATATTGGGATGTAAGAAGTAAAGGTACTATATAATAGAAAGAACGTAACAGCCTTTGATCCAGTTCAGGATCGCTTTTTCTGATGATTTATCCCAGAGAAATACCCACATAAGTGGGCAAGAGTATTCCAGTAATTTTTATAACAGTGAAAAATAAATGTGTTAATGGTTAAATAAATATTGTGCATTCATACTGTGGATTTCTCTCATACACTCGGCCACTAAAAGGCCACCACTGTGAAGAGACTCCTTTGATCTGAATAAAAGGTCCAGGTGGCGGTCGTAATAAAGAACCCGCCTGCCAATGCAGGAGACCTAAGAGATATAGGTTCAGTCCTTGGGTCAGGAAGATCCCCTGGAGAAGGGAATGGCAACCCACTCCAGTATTCTTGCCTAGACAACCCCATGGACAGAGGAGCCTGGCTGGCTAAGGTCCATGGCGTCGCAGAGAGTTGGGCATCACTGAAGCGACTTAGCACGTGAGCCACTAGAGCGTCTCTGTTCAGGGATTCATGAGCTGAGTGATTCACAAGAGTTCTGGGTAATGAGACGGTGACTGGTGAGCTCTGGTATCTAAGGTTTTAAAATCCTGTACTCCTAGAGATATGAAGGACTACTTAGGTAGTAGAAATCAAACAGGCTCTAGTCCTGGAGGAACCTGTTTCTACTCTGGCCCTTCGGTGACTGGCACGAAACAGAGGCTGGAAGTTATGGACTTTTTAGATGATTGTTTTAGTTCTGTGGTCGCTGGGAGCAGTGATTCTCAAAGTGTGGGTCCTGGATCTGCAGCTTCAGTATCACATGGAAACACATCGAAATGCCCATCATTTGGTCCCACCTTCAGACCTATTGAATTAGAATCTCTGGGGAAAAGGCCCCGGAGTCTGTGTTTTAACAATTCTCCAGGGGATTCTTACTCATGCTAAGTTTGGAGAAGCACTGATCCGGAGGTCCATGTTACTGCCTTTATCTTTTGTGGAAGGAAGCCAGCTCCTGGACCTGACCTGCTTGGTTTTTTTATGTACTTAGAAGAGGTTCAGGAATTCTCATTTGGTTTTGTTGGCACTAAATGGAATTAAGTCCATGTCTAAGACTATTGCTAATAATGCATATCTTACGAATGCTGAATACATACTGATTTTGACTATGATGGCCACAGTTGGAACCAAAATGAAATGGAGAAAAGTGGTCTGAAAGAGACATAAGAATAATGTGCCACTATAGCAAACTCCACCAGGAAGGACAAAAGCAGTCATGAATAACACATTGCCTTGTTAGCAAAAAAGAAAAAAAAAAAAAAACAACGATTTCATGACAGTATCTTTAACATCAGAAGAAAAGCAACTCAACTATAAGGTTTAATTTTTAACAGGAATCTGAAATGGCTGAGTAGCTACAGCTATGAGTAAGTACTGTTTCTAAATGTGATCATGCTTTGCATGTGTGTATAAATAGCTTAGGAAATGAGCCCTAATGCCCAGTGACACAGTTAGGAGGGGAACTGGCTGTGACCTACCACACAGCTATAGACTTGATTCTTCATCTGTCAAGCACCACTGTGATAAGCAAAACTAAAGCACCACCTCTCTTTATCATGGAATTTTTATTTATATTTAGTAATTTATAGAATTTTAATTATTTAGAGGCTAAAGATCTAATTAATAGGTTTTGAACTTGTTCTCATTTGGAAAACTCTTTAGTAATAAAACTATTTGGGAATGTTTAAATTCTATTCATATTTATTAATAAAACACTTATTTAATTTGGTTTAAATTATTTGTCTATTTGAAATTCCAAAATCAAGGCATGTGTTTAACAAAACTAAGCTGGCAAGGGTCTTTCCCTACAGAGAACAGCTCTTCTTCATCCCCTCTTTGAAACAGAAGTTTATTATCAGTAGTTCCATGTTGTTATTATTTTCTGGAGCATAGTTTAAGGCTCCCATCTCTGCTACCTTAGTGCACTGTGAGAGCATGTATACTGTCTCCTAAACTGAGAAGCCTCTTGACAGGTCACCTAGTTTATCCCATTTCTTCCAGCTGTGTTCACACCAAAAAAAAAAAAAGCTTCCTGAACGAAGAGACTCTTGTGAGTCTAAAGACCTCTAGAGAAGAATCATCATCATAGTAGTAGTAATAATAACTACCACCAATATTTACTGAGCACTTAACCATATACCAGGCCCTATGCTGAGCTCTTTATATGCATCATCTCATTTAATCCTAACAGCACTTCTCTGTAAGTATTATCATCCTCTCCATCTTATAGACGAGGAAACTGAAGCTTTAGAGAGTTACACCATTTACCCAAGGCTACAGAAGTGTTTTTCAAGGTTTTTCTGGCAAATTATTTCCATATTTTTCAGTTCTCACCACCATTCATTTATCCATTCATGCCATAAACATCTCTCCAGTGTCTACCAGTGCCAGGTCTTATTGAAGCCCTAGAGATTCAAAGGTAAATGGATGTTTCCTGCCTTCTAGACCCTTACAGCTCATGTAAGACATGAATTCTTAGTAATGTGACCAATGCCGTGGCAGTCACACTCTAGCGGAGCAGTGAAGAACATGGCCTCTGCAGAGAAACTGCTGGATTAGCATCCTGGCTCCCCAACTCACTCTGGGACCATGAGCAAGTCACTCACTGTCTCTGGGCCTCAGGTCCCTTCGACGTGAAATGGAGATGAAAACAGTACCTGCTTAGGGTCACCTGAAGGACTAAATGTTAGCAGACGTAAAGCAGTTGGATCAGGGCCTGCTTACACAGTAGATGCCCCAATGATATTCGCTCTCACTGTGAATATCACATGTCTGTGTGTGAAATGTGGGAGCGGAGAGGAAGGCTTCGCAGAACGATGACTCCTGAGCACAGGACTAGAGGTGGTGGCCGTAGAGGCCAGAGGAGAACAGGGAAGGTGGGACTGGTCACGACTGCAGGTTTTGTAGTGTTATCAGCAGGCCATGGTGGACAGGGGAGTGAAGGAAGGTGAAGGGAGAGTGAAGGCAACTGCTTCCTCAGTACGTTCACGTGGTAATGAGAAAGGCAATAGGAAATACATGCTCTGAGGACTAGAATCTGGAGCTGGCTGGAGGCGGGCTAAAGGAGTACCCAGCAGTACCGGGAGAGCTCTGCGCCACTGGGGTGGTGTGTGTTTGCTGACACTGGTCCACACAGTGATGTGGTTCCCATCACACGGTATTCAGTTTCCCCGATGTCAAGTGAGGACATTTGGGAATGCCCCTGCTGGGCACATGTGCCCTCCTGCTGTGACAGAAGCCCCACTTCTCTGCTTCAGACCCCCTCAGGGTTGGGGAGCAGTTGGAAGCTGGTCATATTGGGACAGACTTAGATCATGTTCCCTGGGGCCTTTCCTATTCAAGATCTGTGGGTTTGATTTTCTGACTTCTTTATCATTTTGGGGACTTGTTAGTTCCCTCTCCACATTCTCTCCAAATCCCTGTGTAGTTGTTGGAGCCCAAACTGTTCCGTTAGGGGCTTGAGCCTATGGTTCCTACAAGTTGTGTCCCTGTATGTGTGTCTGGAATTGTTTTTCTCTTCTGTGCCTGTAGTGCTTCATCTTCCCTTCCCGGGTGCAGTCTTCCTGGCATGCCAGAAATGATAGAAGATGCACGTTAGCTCTTCTTGTCTTTAGCTGTTTGAACATTTGGTTCTTTTTTCCCTCCTATTGTATTACCAGTTCAAACTTTTACCAAGAACCTTCCAGTGGCTCCGTTCAGTTCAATTCACTTGCTTAGTCATGTCCAACTTTTCACGACCCCATGAATCGCAGCACACCAGGCCTCCCTGTCCATCACCAACTCCTAGAGTTCACCCAAACTCATGTCCATTGAGTCAGTGATGCCATCCAGCCATCTCATCCTCTGTTGTCCCCTTCTGCCCCCAATCCCTCCCAGCATCAGGGTCTTTTGCAATGAGTCAACTCTTCACATGAGGTGGCCAAAGTATTGGAGTTTCAGCTTCAGCATCAGTCCTTCCAATGAACACCCAGGACTAATCTCATTTAGGATGGACTAGTTGGATCTCCTTGCAGTCCAAGGGACTCTCAAGAGTCTTCTCCAACACCACAGTTCAAAAGCATTACTTCTTTGGCACTTAGTTTTCTTCACAGTCCAACTCTCACATCCATGCATGACCACTGGAAAAACCATAGCCTTGACTAGACGGACCTTTGTTGGCAAAGTAATGTCTCTGCTTTTCAACATGCTATCTAGGTGGGTCATAACTTTCCTTCCAAGGAGTAAACATCTTTTAATTTCATGGCTGCAATCACCATCTGCAGTGATTTTGGAGCCCCCCAAAATAAAGTCTGACACTGTTTCCACTGTTTCCCCNGGAATACCTAAGTTGACTCTCCAAATATTTCGAATTAATTCTCCAAACATTTATTGTGATCATTCTGTGCTAGACAGTATGCCTGGGGCCAGAGAGAATGACCTTGAACTTGAATATTCCATTACAGGGTTTCCTAACAGCCAGGGTTGCCTTAAATAGCTTACTATGTTTGTAACTATTGTTTGTACAACTGCCATATCCTTGGAGGTTAAATCCTGGTCTAAGGGTTCACAGCTAGCTGTGCTGAGTACTGTCTACTGATAGGTGGGGACAATGAAAAGCTTGCTTTTGGGGCAGGATTTCAGTATATTTGAAAAGCAGATGGACAGCTTTTATTTGGTGTGAGGAAATTAGGATAATACCTTACGAGATGGTGAATGACAGGGAAACCTGGTGTGCTGCAGTCCATGGGGTCACAAAGAGTTGGATCAACAACTGACTAGAGAGGAGATGGGAGTGAAAAGGTTGAACAGCAAAGCCAGACCAAGAACAGGGAACCTAGAAAATGATAAGAATTGACTGTAAGAGCAAAGCTCAGCTGAGAAATTTAGACAGTAGCCGGTCAGAGTAAGAACTAGATAAGAGAAGTCACAGGAGTCAGAATCTCAGAGGCATGTTCCTTTTGAGATGGAGAACCAGTGCTTTCTGTAGGACCAATCAGTCATGGTGGAATCCTCCATCTGCTATAGGTAAGGATGTGGATGTTCAATGTGCCTCCCACCCCATCTCGCTCATTGAACCCTCTTTGGTACCATATACAAAGAAAGCACTTAACACAGTTTATCACAAGTATATATTTATTCTTCCGTCTCCTCTACTAGACAGTAAAGTCTTTGAGGACAGGAAGTGTGCTCAACTTTTTTCTCTCTCAAATGAGCACAGTGCCTGACATATAATGAGAACTCAGTACAGGTTTGGAAGAATGAATGGGTGGGAGAGTGGATGGAGAGAGGGAAGGATAGACGGATGGATGGTTTGATGGGTTGGTAGACGGATAGCATCTGTATAGTCTGTTAATAGAAATAAGGATTGAACATTCTTTCATTCAGGGAAAAAAGATAGTGAAGGGCTTTGATTCCAGAAAAAACTAAGCAATAGTTTGAGGGGATGAATACAGTCACATTTATGGCGAAAATCTAGGAAGTGATGAGAATGTTGTACTTGCTCCCATTATATTCAGTAGAGACCCTTAAAAAGTGCAGGTAATGCTTTAAAAAGATTTTTCATAGCTTTATATTTATTTTTTATTTCTAACTTCTATTTTTGCCTTATTATCACCAACCAAAATTGTGCCTTTAAAATGAAAAATTATCTAGTGTTGTTACAGGCAATAGTAGAGTTAAATGACCTTGAGCAAATACTGTACTGTCAGATTTTAACCTAGGATGATTAATGTAGAAATGAAACTATATCGTATCATGTTAGTCACTCAGTCGTGCCCAACTCTTTGCAACTCTGTGGACTGTAGCCCTTCAGGCTCCTCTGTCCATGGGATTTCCCAGGCAAGAATGCTGGAGTGAGTTGCCATTTCCTTCTGCAGGGGATCTTCCCAACCCAGGAATCAAACCTGGGTTTCCTGCTTTGCGGGCAGATTCTTTACCAGCTGAGCCACCAGGGAAACCCACATGGATTACTTAAATTATAGACTTGTTTCATAATTAAACTTCAAATGAAATTTAGATTTAAATAATGGTATTTTTTATATGATTACAAATTCCATAATCACACAATCATGACAAATAGATTTATATGTTGTATGTTGTAGTGTTTAGAAAAAATAAAACNTAAATTATAGACTTGTTTCATAATTAAACTTCAAATGAAATTTAGATTTAAATAATGGTATTTTTTATATGATTACAAATTCCATAATCACACAATCATGACAAATAGATTTATATGTTGTATGTTGTAGTGTTTAGAAAAAATAAAACTGATTTTCTTTCTAAAAATTCTTTTAAAATATCCTCTATTTTCTCTTTTTGGGGTTTCCAATTAGGTGGAGATTGGAGATTTTGAAAGACCTTTTTCCACTCCAGCAGGTCATGTTACTAATCAGTGCAAAGTGAATCAAACTCTAAAACAAGTCATAGAGAAATTTTATCCTAAAAGGTATAGAGATGACTCTTCTGAAGAACAGCTAAGGTAAAGAACTATTTAAAGGGCAGATGTGCACTGGTTTTTCAGGGATATTTTTCTGTACAAATTTTAAAGATGAAAAAAATTATATGTAACGATTTGCTCAAGATTTTTAAAATATTGTTGAATACCAAGAGGTTATAGTTGTTTTTATTTGAGATGTGTCTGGAAACTTTAGTAGCTAGATTTAAACTTTTTCAATAAGAAAAAAATNTTCTGTACAAATTTTAAAGATGAAAAAAATTATATGTAACGATTTGCTCAAGATTTTTAAAATATTGTTGAATACCAAGAGGTTATAGTTGTTTTTATTTGAGATGTGTCTGGAAACTTTAGTAGCTAGATTTAAACTTTTTCAATAAGAAAAAAATCTGCCGTAAGATCTTCTTTTTATTTGCTCTTATTCATTCTTGTCCAAATTAATCTTGCTAATAAATAAAAGGAAGAAATTGGCTAATAGTTTTAATTTTATGAAATATTTTCCTACCAAAAATTTTTTTACCTCTTAGGGTATTCCATTATAAACAAATTGGAATAAAAATAAAGTATCTTCTTACACAAAGTTTTTAAATAAAAAATTTTAATTCCACTCTATTAATTTGGAGTTTTGATTTTTGAAAACTTATTAAAAAAAGGCATAGATTCAAAAATAGAGGCAAATCCAAATTCACCATGAAGTTTTTTTAAATAGAAACATTTGTGATTAGTCTGTTATCTCTGTAGAATAAGTGATTGCCTTCATGATTTAAGAGATTTCCCCTGTACCCAGCATCTCTCTGAGCCAGGAGTGGTAGCACCTAAATCCCACCGTTGGGGATTCATTCTTCAGTCTCCAATTCTTGTACTTCTTTAAAAATGAAAGTAATTCCCATGAGATTCTAGGCTAATTACGCAAAGGTTTGACGTTAGCTTATCAGATTTTAATTTTTACCTGAAGGGAGTGGGGAGCAGGGAACCTCGGTCATACTGAGAGCACTAACAAATAGGGGAATTTGGTGAAAGGAATGCTACACAAAGGACAAGGANAAGCAGGGTGACAATATACAGCCTTGACACACTCCTTTCCTGATTTGGAACCAGTCTGTTGTTCCATGTTCAGTTCTAACTGTTGCTTCTTGACCTACATATAGATTTCTCAGGAGGCAGGTAGGGTGGTCTGGTATTCCCATATCTTTAAGAATTTTCCACAATCTGCCAAGCAAGCTTCAAATCCAGGAATCACCTCTGCCTCTGCCCTCCCTCTCCCTTCCCCCCAGTCTCCAGGACCCTGTCCCCTCCTCTCCATGCTGACTGCCATTGCTGCGGTTCAGACCATCATCATATCCTGCCTACTCTTCTGCATCAGACTTCTAACTAATGTGTTTTTCTCTGGTCTGGTGCCCCACATACTTTTATTCTCCAAGCAGAATCTAGAGAGATAGTTCCAATTGCCTATTGCTGCATAATAAATGACTCCAAGACTCGGCCCCAAATGACAATTAGGGCAGGGATATGTAACAGCAGCTTGTGTCTGCTTCATATGGGATCAGTAGGCATAACTTATAGACTGGTTGTGACTCTATAGCTTAGGGCTGGAATCACCTGAAAGGTTCGTTCACTCTCACGTCTGGTGGCTGCTGCTGGCTGTTATTTGGAACTTAGGTCACTTGGAACACCTGCTTGTCCCCTCTTCAAGTGTCTGCTTGCGCTTCCTCACAGAATGGTGGTAGGGTGCCAAGAGCAATGTCCCAGAAGAGACAATATGTGGAAGCTGCCATTTCCCCCTAAGGTTCGGCCTAGAAACTGTGCCGTGGTGGTTTTTCAGGGAGCACTGATAATACAGTAACTGGAATGGAGATACAGAAAAAAAACGTGAATCACTGTGTCATTCCCTTGTTTACATGGAAGGACTGTTATGATCTAAACTCTTCTTGCCTCACCAACCTCATCTCTTAATACTCTTTATCTTGAACTTTATAGTCCTGAGTTGTACATGATTCACTTATTCTTTCCTCTTATGGCTTTGTTTGTCTCCTCTGTTTAGATCCCTCTGCTCCCAGGCCTCTACCTGTTAACTTCAGCTGATCCTTTCATTTTTATCTTGGGTGTCACTCATACCAGAAACCCTTCTTGAATTCTTCCTGGATTGGTTAAATGTTCCTCTTAAGGTTTTGGTAATGCCTTGCACGTATCTATTACTGTCCTGACCCCAATGGCCTTCCTGAAAGCAAGGGCTCTCCTTATTCATCTTTGTATGTAGCACAGTGCTTTACACACAGTCCATTCTCCACCATGTTCTGGATGCATGAATAGTTGATAATTTAGTTTACTTTCATAGTAACTTTATGGTCATCAGACTCTAAAGCATTCATACTACACCTAGTATTCTCTTTTTGCAGTGATAAAAAGCTGAGGAAAGAACTAAGTCACATATTTTCTTGGTGATAGGATTCGAAGTAATATCTTATCGTGTGCTGGGCTTTGATTATCTGCTTATCTAGGCTTTGATTCTCTAACATCACAGAGCCTCTGTTAAAGTCACTCATTTTTGCTAAAATTTAAGTTTGTTTTCTTAACACTTAATTTTGTGGAGAAAGAAAAAATTACCTCTAGGAAAAATTGTCACATTCTTTGGAGATACATACTTCTAATGTTTTAGATGAATTTTTGAAAGGAGTAGAAAGGTAAAACAATGCATCTAGAAAATTCTGAGTGCTTTACTAACTAAAAAGTATAATTTCTCCATCTACAAAAGGAAAAGTAAATAATGCCTCTGATCACTTCTTCAGAGTAGTTTTTGTGGAGATATATGAAATACACTAAGGAAATCTGAGCTCTGTAGAAGATAAAGTTATTTCTGTTGTAATTTGAGTATTAGTAAGTCCTTGTTGATATCCTCTGTCTTAATCAGGAAGTTCTTGGAGCTGATGTTCTAATTGTATATGGTGTCTGGTAATGTGCCATGTTGATGTGAGGCATATGGGGAAAGCATGCATGCTCGGTTGCTAAGTTTTTTCCCACTTTGTACAACCCCATGGACTTCTCCTTTCGAGGAGGCAATGGCAACCCACTCCAATATTCTTGTCTGGAAAATTCCATGGACAGACGAGTCCATGGGGTTGCACAGAGTCAGACATGACTGAGCAATTAATACACACACATGGACTATAGCCTCCCAGGCTCCTCTGTCCATGGAATTCTCTAGGCAAGAAAGAATACTGGAATGGGTTGCCATGCCCTCCTCCAAGGAATCTTCCTGACCCAGGGATTGAACCCACGTCTCTTATGTCTCCTGCATTGGCAGGCAAGTTCTTTACCACTCATACCACCTAGGAAACCCCGTATGGGGAATACCTAAGTTGACTCTCCAAATATTTCGAATTAATTCTCCAAACATTTATTGTGATCATTCTGTGCTAGACAGTATGCCTGGGGCCAGAGAGAATGACCTTGAACTTGAATATTCCATTACAGGGTTTCCTAACAGCCAGGGTTGCCTTAAATAGCTTACTATGTTTGTAACTATTGTTTGTACAACTGCCATATCCTTGGAGGTTAAATCCTGGTCTAAGGGTTCACAGCTAGCTGTGCTGAGTACTGTCTACTGATAGGTGGGGACAATGAAAAGCTTGCTTTTGGGGCAGGATTTCAGTATATTTGAAAAGCAGATGGACAGCTTTTATTTGGTGTGAGGAAATTAGGATAATACCTTACGAGATGGTGAATGACAGGGAAACCTGGTGTGCTGCAGTCCATGGGGTCACAAAGAGTTGGATCAACAACTGATTAGAGAGGAGATGGGAGTGAAAAGGTTGAACAGCAAAGCCAGACCAAGAACAGGGAACCTAGAAAATGATAAGAATTGACTGTAAGAGCAAAGCTCAGCTGAGGAATTTAGACAGTAGCCGGTCAGAGTAAGAACTAGATAAGAGAAGTCACAGGAGTCAGAATCTCAGAGGCATGTTCCTTTTGAGATGGAGAACCAGTGCTTTCTGTAGGACCAATCAGTCATGATGGAATCCTCCATCTGCTATAGGTAAGGATGTGGATGTTCAATGTGCCTCCCACCCCATCTCGCTCATTGAACCCTCTTTGGTACCATATACAAAGAAAGCACTTAACACAGTTTATCACAAGTATATATTTATTCTTCCGTCTCCTCTACTAGACAGTAAAGTCTTTGAGGACAGGAAGTGTGCTCAACTTTTTTCTCTCTCAAATGAGCACAGTGCCTGACATATAATGAGAACTCAGTACAGGTTTGGAAGAATGAATGGGTGGGAGAGTGGATGGAGAGAGGGAAGGATAGACGGATGGATGGTTTGATGGGTTGGTAGACGGATGGCATCTGTATAGTCTGTTAATAGAAATAAGGATTGAACATTCTTTCATTCAGGGAAAAAAGATAGTGAAGGGCTTTGATTCCAGAAAAAACTGAGCAATAGTTTGAGGGGATGCATACAGTCACATTTATGGCGAAAATCTAGGAAGTGATGAGAATGTTGTACTTGCTCCCATTATATTCAGTAGAGACCCTTAAAAAGTGCAGGTAATGCTTTAAAAAGATTTTTCATAGCTTTATATTTATTTTTTATTTCTAACTTCTATTTTTGCCTTATTATCACCAACCAAAATTGTGCAGTTAAAATGAAAAATTATCTAGTGTTGTTACAGGCAATAGTAGAGTTAAATGACCTTGAGCAAATACTGTACTGTCAGATTTTAACCTAGGATGATTAATGTAGAAATGAAACTATATCGTATCATGTTAGTCACTCAGTCGTGCCCAACTCTTTGCAACTCTGTGGACTGTAGCCCTTCAGGCTCCTCTGTCCATGGGATTTCCCAGGCAAGAATGCTGGAGTGAGTTGCCATTTCCTTCTGCAGGGGATCTTCCCAACCCAGGAATCAAACCTGGGTTTCCTGCTTTGCGGGCAGATTCTTTACCAGCTGAGCCACCAGGGAAACCCACATGGATTACTTAAATTATAGACTTGTTTCATAATTAAACTTCAAATGAAATTTAGATTTAAATAATGGTATTTTTTATATGATTACAAATTCCATAATCACACAATCATGACAAATAGATTTATATGTTGTATGTTGTAGTGTTTAGAAAAAATAAAACTGATTTTCTTTCTAAAAATTCTTTTAAAATATCCTCTATTTTCTCTTTTTGGGGTTTCCAATTAGGTGGAGATTGGAGATTTTGAAAGACCTTTTTCCACTCCAGCAGGTCATGTTACTAATCAGTGCAAAGCGAATCAAACTCTAAAACAAGTCATAGAGAAATTTTATCCTAAAAGGTATAGAGATGACTCTTCTGAAGAACAGCTAAGGTAAAGAACTATTTAAAGGGCAGATGTGCACTGGTTTTTCAGGGATATTTTTCTGTACAAATTTTAAAGATGAAAAAAATTATATGTAACGATTTGCTCAAGATTTTTAAAATATTGTTGAATACCAAGAGGTTATAGTTGTTTTTATTTGAGATGTGTCTGGAAACTTTAGTAGCTAGATTTAAACTTTTTCAATAAGAAAAAAATCTGCCGTAAGATCTTCTTTTTATTTGCTCTTATTCATTCTTGTCCAAATTAATCTTGCTAATAAATAAAAGGAAGAAATTGGCTAATAGTTTTAATTTTATGAAATATTTTCCTACCAAAAATTTTTTTACCTCTTAGGGTATTCCATTATAAACAAATTGGAATAAAAATAAAGTATCTTCTTACACAAAGTTTTTAAATAAAAAATTTTAATTCCACTCTATTAATTTGGAGTTTTGATTTTTGAAAACTTATTAAAAAAAGGCATAGATTCAAAAATAGAGGCAAATCCAAATTCACCATGAAGTTTTTTTAAATAGAAACATTTGTGATTAGTCTGTTATCTCTGTAGAATAAGTGATTGCCTTCATGATTTAAGAGATTTCCCCTGTACCCAGCATCTCTCTGAGCCAGGAGTGGTAGCACCTAAATCCCACCGTTGGGGATTCATTCTTCAGTCTCCAATTCTTGTACTTCTTTAAAAATGAAAGTAATTCCCATGAGATTCTAGGCTAATTACGCAAAGGTTTGACGTTAGCTTATCAGATTTTAATTTTTACCTGAAGGGAGTGGGGAGCAGGGAACCTCGGTCATACTGAGAGCACTAACAAATAGGGGAATTTGGTGAAAGGAATGCTACACAAAGGACAAGGGGTGGACAGTGGTAAGATGGGTGCCACTAAACCACAGCTTCCCCTGGGTAGGTCTCCCCTGGGTAGCGTCCCCTCGGTAGGTCTCCCCTGGGTAGCGTCCCCTGGGTAGGTCTCCCAGTGGTGTCTAGCATTGGCTCAAGGAGAGCTTTATCTTGGGAGGATGATACACTCTTTGTGTTTTTCTTTTTTTCTTTTTTTTTTTTAGGCAGCTTTGCCAGCGACTGTCAACCAGGTGGATGGCCCTCCGAGGACACAGTGCTGCTGATTGTGTGCGAATCTATTTGACAGTAGCCAGGAAGTGGCCATTCTTTGGTGCCAAGCTGTTTCTTGCAAAAGTAAGAAATGGTAGGGGGAGGCTATCCAGTTGAGTAGAATATAAAGTGATAATCGTAACCCCAGGTTTAGTATATTCAACTTTTAAAAGAAAATAAGGGAATTTCCAACAATATAAAGAAAACCATGAAAGGACACTGAGGAAAGAACAGGAAAGCCATCAGCATCTCTGTTTTTTCCCTTCTGCTCCAGTTTACCCTGCCAAAATCATTTCTTACACTTAGAAGGCTTCATCAGTAGACTGAAGAGAGCCCCTTAGCTCTGCTTTCTTCTCTTTATTCATTCATCCATCCATTCATTTTACTCTCTCACTCATTTGTATTATTTAGTAATTATGAATTTTGTTTGCCAAACACAGAGCCGAGCTCTAGGGATACAGAAGCCCATAGTTTCAGATAAGTTATTCTCACACTTTCAGGAAATCACAACCAGTGTTGCAAATAGGTCTGGAAACCACTAATGGTTAAGAGTGACATGACACTGAGGAAGGAGAGACAAACCCTGCTAGGGGTTAGATTAAGTGGCCTGTCCAAATACACATGTTGTTAAATAACGATTTGGGTCTCGAACCCAAATTCAAGACCCAAATTTGGATCTCCTAATTCACTGTTCTTTCCATTATACCACACTGTCTACTCCTCAAGTGAGATTTTTAATAAGATGTTATTGCTGTTGTTCTTAGAGATGTCGTAATGCATTTAGACTAATGCATTTCTGTAATTTTGTTTAGCATCTATTATATAGTATATTTTCACCTCTTCATAGCCCATAACCCCATCGTCCCTTGGAAGTACATTCATGTGGCTGGCTGTACATGAGGATGGTTTAAGCATCTTAGAATACAACTCCATGGTAAGATTAAATCCTTAAGTTTTGCATTGAGTCAACTATTTCCATTGCTCAGTGTTCCATAAACAGACGGTAATGATACCTTAATCTTATTTTTCTTATACACAGAAAAATATCCTTTCTAATACTATATCATGAAGTCATTTTACGAATACAACCATGATTACAATTTCATCTTTTAAAACAAGGTTAGACAGGCTATGTATTGTGTATGAGAAAAATATTAAGATACCATGACTAAATTGCAGTCACGGTTGTATTTGTAAAATGACCACTCATTTATAGTGTTCAGAAGGTGGCTTCCTGTGTAAAATAACATTAAGAAAACATATCTCTTGAAGATAACATTAAGGTGTAACATTAAGATATCTCTTGAAGATAACATTAAGGTAGAAACTTTAGTTAGCAGAATTTAAGTTCAGTTTCACTAAAGCTTCTGTGACAATTTCTATACTTTCCCATAATATCACTTACCCATTCACTTGTACATATACAGTATCTTTAGAGTTATTTACATGATTAACTATAAAGTCAAACTGAGACTTCTATTTATTCATTTATCTGAAATTCACTTTATTTTCTATCATATTATATATCTATCAGATTACTTAAAAAAAATCTTTTTTAACCTGCTGGACAGGGATCGCTCAATTCAGCTGGTAGATGTAGTGGGCTCTCCTACTTGTGGCTATAGTCAGAATCACTGAGAATTTCTTGGAAATGAGACTATCCTTTAGTGTTTTAGTTACTGTTTCTCCTTACAACTGTTGGAAACTCTTTGAAGGCGTTTATATTTCTTGAATGGGCTTCCCCATGGTTCAGCGGTAAAGAATTTGCCTACAATGCAGGAACCACAGGAGACATCAGTTTGATCTCTGGGTCGAGAAGATCCCCTAGAGGAGGGCATTGGAAACCCACTCCAGTATTCTTGCCTGGAGGGTCCCATGGACAGAGGAGCCTGGTAGGCTCCAGTCCATAGAGTTACAAAGAGTCGGACATGACTGAAGCGACTTAGCATGGCATGGCATGTTTCTTGAATGCCTTTTAGTTCTTGCATAAATAATCTGAAGATAGATTATAAAACCAGTAACTTAAAGTCAACAAAAATTATACACCAGTATTGAGTTATCTTGGGCCAAGTAAACCAGTTTGTTGATTCTGAGAGATGGATGTACAGAGCAGGAGGTTGACACTGCTGGCCTGCAGCAGAGGAGGTGTCCAGTACTGGGATGATCTGCTCCAAGTCTTGCAAGTTAATCATTAAACACACAGATTCCTTTCCTTTTAGACTGTATATCTTTGAATTATATTTTAAAAATTGTTTGAGTAACACATTGGGAAAAAGTATTTGCTGCATGTATGACAAAGGGTTGTTATCCTTTAGGAGCGTGGATGTTTTTCCAGATAATAAAGAAATGATGAACATAGCAATAGACAAATGGGCCAAGGCAGTTCACGGAAGAAATACTAATATTCAGTAAATGTTTAAATGTTAATCTCACCATCAAGTAAATTCAGTTTAATACAGTGAGATTCTACTTGTCACCAGTCAGATTGGCAGAACTTCAAACAAATTGATGGTATCCTGTGTTATCAAAACTGCAAAGTGCTGGAAATGTAAATGGGTATAATGTTTCTGAGTTTCGAAAGGTTTACTTTTTTGAGATAGCAATTTTAGCTGTTGAGGTTTATAACCATAGAAATAATTATTCTATGTGTATTATGAAATATGTCCCAATATTCACTGGAATAAGTAAATATTCACTGGAGTAAGATAGTAACAAAAAAATTTAAAGATTCTTCAATAGATTAGTTAAATAATGTCTGTCTATAATCTAAATAAATGTCTATAAAATCATTTAAAATGACTTTATACAATAGCAAGTATGTTTGGTGTCATGGAAAGATGTTCATAACATGCTATTAAGTTAAAAGAAGCAGAAAGTTAAAAAAGAAGTAGTGTGCTTGATACTCGTTATGTTTACATATATCAAGATCTGTTTATCAGGGTGAACTATATGGATTTGCCAATATTTGACCATTTTTTACCTTAAAAAAGCATCAGGTTCATATGATTCAACCAGATAGGTAGGTAGGCAGGTAGATAGATAGAAATCTTTAAGGACAAATACAGTGTAAATGCTACGTAAATAGTTACTGGTACACAGCAAATTCAAGTTCTGCTTTTTGAAACTGTGTGGAATTACAAATATTTTCCATCTCCAGTTGTTTTCCATCTGTATCAGCATCTTAATGGAGATATGTATTATTAATCATCTCTCACCTTTCTTTGAAAATAATGTATAACATATATACTTTTTTCTTCTCTTTGAAGAGGTTAATAGTCAGCTATGTATACAAGAGTCTAATGACCTTTGGAGGTTATCAAGATGATTTTATGGTAGTCATTAACAATGCACATTCAAAGGAGAAACCAACAGAGAAATTGATTTTTGCTATGGCAAAACCCAAGGTGAGTAGAAGCCTTTATGCTAACTTGTTTATGCTAGTTTTTCTCACACTAAAATATTTATTGTGTGAAGACTTAAGTTCCTGATGGGAAAACAAACTATTAATCATACAATCATAGGTCCAAATTTTGGCTTACATCTTCTCCCTAAGCCTTGGTTTCTTCATCTAAAAAATGGTATAATGTTCTTTTTTTTTTTCCTGAATTAAGAATTAAGTGAGGGAATCATGAAGTGTTTAGCCCTTACTTCCCTGGTGGTCCAGCAGGGGACATGGGTTCAGTCGCTGGTCTCGGAAGATTCTGCATGTGCTGTGGGGCAGCTCAGCCTGTGCTCCGTGACTACTGAGCTAGAGCCCGTGCTCCTCAAAAAGAGAAGCCATGGCAACGAGAAGCCCGCGAACCCCACCAGAGATCCGCCCTCACCTGCCCCAACTAGACAAAGCCCACAGCAATAGAAATCCAGCACAGCCAAAACTTAACTAATTCATTTTAAAACATAAAATGTTTAGCTCAGTGCCTGGTATACAGAAAGATCAAAATAAGTGGTCCTGGCATAAGCTGTTATTGTCAGGTATTTTATATGCATTATCTTATTTACTTGGAATAATTCACTTAATGGACTCATCAGTGAGCAGAGTGAGGTTTTAAAATTAAGACATACTTGTTTCTTTACAATTTTAACAAGCTCTGTAGTTTTAATATCTCTAAGTAAAAGCAATAAATAAAAGGGCTGCATTCTAACATGTGATTCCAATTTTAGGGAAAAGAATGAGAAACTAATTTTTCTAAAACTTTGTCTTAAAATTATCAACTAAAAGAGACTACTTTTTTAGAATCTGAAGCTTTAAAAAATGGCATATATGTTTCTTAATTAAATCTATACTTAAGTGAAGGCGGATAGTAGTGCAGAAGATCATGGCACACTTCAGTTTAAATAAAAAGATAATACACTGAATTTCTTATTCACATATTCACAAGTGTGGCTTTAAGATAACTGACAGAATTGTACTATTGTCACATTTTCTAATATTGCCACTAAAGTTGACTTTTTTTTAAAGTACCACTTTCTGCTGGTTTAAGTAATGGAAAAATAGATGGTGCTGAACATGTAAGTACAGTTGATTCTTGAACAACACAGGTATGAACTGCACAAGTCCACTTATACATAGATTTTTTTTCAATTGTAAATATTACATTACTACACGATCCATGGTTAGTTGAATCCATGGATGTAGAACTATGGATACAGAGGAACCGTGGCTACAGAGGGGCGCTGCAAAGTTACACACAGATTTCTGACTGCTCAGTGTCAGGGTCCCTAAGCCCTGTGTTGTTCAAGGGTCAGCTGTACTCCACTGTTTGATCTGATTGAAAGGAAATTCTGGTGGCCTGGGCACTTGCAGATGGAGACCATTCATGGCCAACCCTTCGCTCTCTTTGGAAAATGATGAGAACTACTCAAGAGGATAACATTTCCACTTTTCTTGTTTTAGATTCTTGAAATCACCCTTTTGATCGCCAGCTACATAAACAACTTCTACCAGCAAAAGGCAGTTCACCACCTCTCTGCTCCAGCGCTGCTCTCAGCTCAGACCCAGGCTTTCCAAGCCAGGGTGATGGGAAGCCAGCCCCTTCTGGCAAGCAGCAGACCAACCAAAGGCCCCACTTTGCTCTGAAAGCTCAGGGGCCTAAACTCCCCCCGTCTTCTAAGCAATGGCTGCATCAGCTCCAAATAAGTTCATTTACATCCTGGCAGCATGACACCCCCACAGTAGTAGTCCATTCCTTACAAATACTGGGAGTTACTCTCTTCCATTTGATTCATAAATATTCAAATAAATGCTTGTAGTAAAACCTAAACACACACACACATAAAACCTAAACAAATTTTCCCACATGCTGATTTTCTTTTAGCTTAGCTGGGTTAGAATTTGCCATTTTTTCCATCATTTGCCATCAGACACATCAAGGCTTTTTTTCTCTTAAAAAAAAAATATTCTAGCAATCTTTAGAAAGGGAGATTCAAGGGAATTTTGCCAAACTCTCATTTGGCAAACCAGTTGATTATTTGGACATGTTCACTGCCAAAAAATTATGTACTATAATTAAATGTGCTTTTAATTAATGATATGGTATTTAGAAAGAAGTAGAATATCCAGTTTAAGAAACAGCTGCTGGGTGGTGTTGAAGGGTAAGTTTTTAGTTCTGTGAATCACTGTGTGAAAAAGCAGGCGCTGAATCCCAGGGACAGTGGAGCCTGGTGGACTACCGTCTATGGGGTTGCACAGAGTCAGACACGACTGAAGCGACTTAGCAGTAGCAGCAGCAGCAGGTAACCAGAACCTCCAGTGTGGTTTTAGAAAGTATACCCTGTCACCTTTTCAGATCACTGGAGTGTAAAACTTAAAATGAAACATTGATTCCTGACATTCCTTGGCTATCAACATAACCCAAGTTCACTGGAATATTGCCCACATTTCATTCCATTGGTGCTGGGTCATCTTGACCTTGCTTTGTTAAATAATAATATCTTTGAAAACAAAGAAATTTTAAAGCTTTGCTTCACACAGTCTTTTAAATTATAGTTTGAAAATAAATTCCCCAAAATATTTTTTTTAAAGAAAAGAAAGTAACTCTTCTTCAAAGGGGATAAATTTTAGTTGAGTCTAGAAACCTATTGCTTTACTAGGTTACATAAATGGTCAGAACATTCCAGTTTGTGTCAAAATAAAGTACTTATTAATGATGAAAATGAAACTGTGATAAGACATGAAAATTATATTGTAAAAATGTTTAATTGAAATAGTAATCATGAGTATGCTTAATTTTATTTATGTGTAGAATATTTTTTATTTATGTTTTGGACATATATTTATCTCTTTCTGTATGGTATATTTTTAACCAGTTGGGGGAAAAAAGTTAGCTGCTGAATTAATTTGTTGGCGAGCCTTCTTGTTTTCTTTTTTGCTGCTCTCTCCCTGTGGCAATGTACAGTTCTCACACTAAGCCTTTTAAAAATGTTCCATCCTACGTTAGCATCCTTAGAAAGATCAGAGGCAAGAAATACACTGATCAACTAAGATTGTGCTTTACTAATAATGACAAAGGTAGAAACCACCCATAGAAATACATTGCCATTTACTAGTTCTCCTAATCTTTTGAGCCACAGCCACTCACTGTGTAAGCAAATTAATTTTTGAGAATAAACTGGTTACCAGTTTGGGATGACGCTCAGGCACCTTTTGGCTGGGATACAGTAGAGTTTCTGAGTTCCCAGAAAACCATTTAATAATCATTAGTTGGTGAGCCAGAGGCTTGGCAGAGCTGTTCCATATGTATGAGGACTTTATTCTCAGGCAGTAGTTAGTTCACCATGTGGTAAGCTCCCCCCTAAAATCTTCTAATTTAAATGAATAGTGAAGGCTCAGCTTAAATGGTAGTACCCTAGACTTGGCATTTATTTTTGATAGAGCAGAGATAAAATATTTTGATGGAAAGAAATCAATTTTCTGTAACTGATGATGTGAAAATTTTATTTTCTGGGAAATTACTTTTATGTAGCCATTTAAAAATTCAAAGTATGTTATTATGATTGGTTACAAGAGAATAATGTTACATGTTTAATTGTAATATTTGTCTCCTATCATTTTCTTCCCTTTCAATCATAATAAATGATTTACAAAACCCATTTCAAGCATTATCTTTTGAATAATCTTCAAGAAATACCTAATGTTTTCATTGTCAAAGCTGAAGTGTACTACTAGTGAAAATGGTAGTTATTACCTCCTTCTCCTGCACTCACGCTTTGTCTTCTGTGTCGCTTTGCTTTATCCATATAAAAAGAAGCTGTTGGACAAATTGTAATTGTCATATATATGTGCTTATTGACATATATACAATATGTATAAATCATGATGTTCTCCCATGATTCTGTAATAAGCTCCTTATAGGTAAGTTGATTGGACCGTGTCTAAAATTTTATTTTAAATGTTCTAGATTTGTGTCTGTGTGTGTCCTTGAAGTCAAATACTGCCATAGCTTAGAAATGAATTTAACTCTCAATTTACAAGAAAAATTAGTCATAACTTACAAAGTCTTGGCTTGAAAAAAGTGTTTGTTAGTGGTTGTTTGGACATTTTTTTCCGTAGAAAAAAATACATGGTAGTCAGGTTCCTGGAACAATACTTGTAGCCCATAATTGTACTGAAGGAGACCTGGAACAATACTTGTAGCCCATAATTGTACTGAAGTATATAATCCTGAAAAATTAGCCACCACGGATAATCATATTTTTCTAGAAAAAGGCTTTTTAAGTGTTGTGGGATGCCAAGAACACAGTTCACCCACCCGGCTCCCACCCCCAGCTGTCATGGAATTTGGACTTCTCAATGCTGAGTCTCTGGGCTGATTCCTGTGGACCAAAGGCTTTGGGATTGTGGGGACTGAGGAAGAGATGTGTATAAGAGACAGGTCCCAAACTTCTCACCCCAGTGAGATGAAAAGGAAAAGAAGTATTTAG
>SJYV01002182.1:1061199-1071816 GCA_006410875.1 Neotragus pygmaeus
GAGTCTCTGGGCTGATTCCTGTGGACCAAAGGCTTTGGGATTGTGGGGACTGAGGAAGCGAAAATGAGGAGCTGGACTAACAAGGCGAAGCAGCTTCTCTGCTAACTGGTTCATGCAGGGACCTCATCTCCCCTCTCACTAACTGGTTCATGCAGGGACCTCATCTCCCTTCTCATTTCCCCCTACTCTCTTTTCCCTAAAGGAAGAAAAGGATTTTACTGCTACAGGGTACTTCATTTAGCAGGAAATATTGCCAGTTTCCCTCAGAGAGGGAATGACTTGATTTTCTTAATGCTTGTTTGAAAAATTCCAGAGAAGGATTCTGATTAGCTCAACTCATGTTTAACTTTAAACACTCATATTAGAAGAGCGCTTGATTATTAAAACTCTATATAGTGAAACCTTATGCAGCCATCAAAGCTATGTTTATTATGCGTTTTTGAAAAATTGATACAGGAAAATACATATTGAAATCAGAATGTTAATTATACAGAAAAACCTCAGCTCTATGAGCAAAAAAGATTGGAATGAAAAACATCAAAATGTTGTTATTTCTGGCATTTGCTTATTATATACCCTCTTTGTTTTTTCTGTATACTATTTTTTCTACAAAAAAATAAAAAGCAAAATATATTAAAACTCTGTCACTTTCTGGGCCTCAATACACGACTTCCAGACTCTGAAGCATCCTTCACATAGCTACAAAAAATTATCTCACTGAACTAAGGTCTAGTCACGTTGTTGTTATTGTTTAGTAGCTAAGTCACATCCAACTGTTTGTGACCCCATGGACTGCAGCCTCCCTGTGTATCACTTTCTCCCGAAGTTTGCCCAAGTTCAAGTCCACTGAGTCGGTGTTGCTTTCCAACCATCTCATCCTCTACCATCGTCTTGTCCTTTTGCCTTCAATCTTTCCCAGCACAGTGGTCTTTTCAGCTTTCAAACTGTGGTGCTGGAGAAGACTCTTGAGAGTCCCTTGGACAGCAAGGAAATCAAACCGGTCTTAAAAGAAAGCAACCCTGAATACTCATTGGAAGAAAGTCTAATGCTGAAACTCCACTACTTTGGCCACCTGATAAAAACAGCCAACTCTTTGGAAAGGTCTAGTCATGGCACATCCCTGTTTGAAGTCTTATTTGGTTTCTCATAACCAACACAGTAAAATCCAGATTGCAAAATCTTTCACGGTAGCCCAATCTACCTGCCTAGCTTACTCTCCCACCTTAGCCCCACCAGACACCTCTACCCCAAACTATTGACACAGGTCACTGAATATACTCTGCCCACACCTTTACCTTTCACATAATTGCTCATTTCATTCAGCAAGCAGCATAAAAACTATCTCCTCCTCCATCACCACCACTAAAATCTGTGAGTCTTCTTGGGCTGATCCAGAAGAGGAATTCTAATCTTTGTATACTCTTGAACAATTTCATCTACCCTGGAAAGTCACTTTATTTGTCTAAATATGAAGCCTAATGGCAGAAAGTGAAGAAGAACTAAAGAGTCTCTTGATGAAAGTGAAAGAGAGTGAAAAAGTTGGCTTAAAGCTCAACGTTCAGAAAACTAAGATCATGGCATTCGGTCCCATCACTTCATAGCAAATAGATGGGGAAACAGTGGAAACAGTGGCTGACTTTATTTTGGGGGGCTCAAAAATCACTGCAGATGGTGACTGCAGCCATGAAATTAAAAGACACTCCTTGGAAGGAAAGTTATGATCAACCTAGACTGCATATTAAAAAGTAGAGACCGCAAAGGTCTGTCTAGTCGAGGCTATGGTTTTTCCAGTAGTCATGTATGGATGTGAGAGTTGGACTATAAAGAAAGCTGAGCACTGAAGAATTGATGCTTTTGAACTGTGGTATTGGAGAAGACTCTTGAGAGTCCCTTGGACTGCAAGGAGATCAAACCAGTCCATCCTAAAGGAAATCAGTCCTGGGTGTTCATTGGAAGGACTGATGTTGAAGCTGAATCTCCAATACTTTGGCTACCTGATGCGGAGAGCTGACTCATTAAAGACCCTGATGTTGGGAAAGATTGAAGGCAGGAGGAGAAGGGGTCAACAGAGGATAAGATGGTTAGATGGCATCACTGACTAAATGGATATGAGTTTGGGTGAACTCCAGGAGTTGGTGATGGACAGAGGCCTGGCGTGCTGCAATTCATGGGGTCTCGCAGAGTCAGACACGACTGAGCAACTGAACTGAACTGATAAAGCCTCAGGAGGCAAAAAGATAGAAAACAGAATTCATCTTAATTAGATCAAGGTGAATCAAGGTGACACTCCTGAATCAATGCTGGTGATTAGGGCCCAGCCAGATAAACTTCACCTGGTTACCATACTCACTCCTTCAACCACCTGTCCCAGTTATCCAAACCATTATAACTTTAACTTGCTAATACTGTGCCTAGTCCACAGAAAACATTTGGGAAAATGTTAGCTGCCATTATTGTTATCCATAGCAATAGGGCTTCCCAACTAACATGCAAAAGGCATATAAAGTTCCAGAACCCCAGCCATCATGATTTGTCACAATTTGTCCCACATCCGTTTATGAGTTTATAGGTGGCTAGCTCCAGGATATATCAGCCTCCCTTGCTACCATCCTTTCTCTGTTGAACTCCCCTCCATTACTTCTGTTCCTATTTGTAACTGTAGTCTTCTGTGTCTCCAAAATGCACCTAAATGTTGGGAGAAGTTTGTCCCCAAAGATCTTATCAGAAGTTAATGCCTTTTATTTCCATCTGCTTCATTTTCTTGTGTTTTTTCAAAGCTGCTGATCAGCCATTTACCTCACCGTAACAGGTATTAAGCACTTAAAACAGTGTTTCAGACACACATGTTACGTTTTACATATATTTATCTCATTTAAAAGTCATAATTTTTTTCTTGCTTTACCGGATTGGAAGCAAAGGCTCAGAGAAATTGAGTAATTTATCCCTAGTGGCAACTTAGTGTGGCTGAGTCAGGACTTCAAACTATCTTACTCCAAAATTCATATTCTTGAACATCACGCAATAGAGACTAGGCAAATAGCACAACAGTAGAGGGAAATTTCTCCTTCCAGCTCATCTTGGGCCAGAGAGCCTGGGTCAGCATTCGAGACAGATCAAACACTGTCACTGCCATGAAAGTTTCATCAACTCCTTTAGGCCTAGTCACTTGTTCTTATGTAAATCGTACCTCTCTGCAATAGTTTATATCTTTGGCTTCCTTTAACTAGTTTGTGTGTCATATAGTAATATTAATAACTCAGAGTTTGTTATTGACTTGGATATAAGTAAATGAAATATTACAGAGATGCATTTGCTTTATTAACTTATTAAACAATGTACTGGGCTTCCCTGGTGCTCAGATGGTAAAGAATCCACCTGCCATGCAGGAGGCCTGGGTTTGATCCCTGAGTCAGGAAGATCCCGTGGAGAAGGCAATGGCTACCCATTTCAGTTTTCTTGCCTGGAGAATTCCATGGACAGAGGAGGCTGGCAGGCTAGAGTCCGTGGGGTCGCAAAGAGTCGAACACGACTAAGCGACTAATATCTTCTCTTACTTTCAAACGATGTGCTATTCTACAAAATCTGAAACAACCAAACAAACAGAAGGCTGGAAAATACTAAAATCTTTGTCTCTAGCAAATCACTAGAAAACAGTTCAAGAGATTGTTTCCTCCTCCACTCTCAAATCACTGTTACTGAGGAGAGAAAAGTAATTGAAGACAGAGACCCCTGGCATATAAATAGTCGGTACTCAAGAGAATATTTTTTAAATAAAAGAACACTTCCGGCCCAGAGTTTTTGAAGTCCCAGATTTACTGCCATGAGTCTTCTCTCCCATCCAAAACGGCCGAAGCTGAGACGAGAAAAGAACGCTGAAAACTACCTTTCCCATGATGCCGCTACTCTGCACGCAACCCATGGTTGTGACGTAGCTACCATGGCAACGCAATACCCTGCTTTAACCCGGCCTCTCTCCGCGTTCGCCGTGCGGCTGATTCTAGGCTGGGCCTCACGCAGCGACCAGGACACTGGGGCGGCCAAGCCACGATGCCCAGGTATCCCTGCAGCCCTGCTTGAGCCTGGTTTATGAAACTCTCGAGAGCCTCCCTTCTTTCCCAACTCAGCCTGGATGGGGTGGAGGCGGGGTGCGGCGGTGGAGGGAGANAAAAAAAAAATCTTATCTGTGTAGAGAGGTGAATGAAAGGATGATTTTCGAAAGGAATTTTAGGTGATTTTCTCCCTTCTTTATATTTTAAAAAAAGGAATCTTGAGCCAAAAAATGTATAATTTTAAAAAACTAAAACTATTTCAGGTATCAAAGGTTATGTGGTAAACTGGTTTTACATCTTTCCCCCTTTTCCTAGATGGTGGTGGTTTTCCAGTTGTATGTTTCCAAAAGGCATTGTACCTTCATGTGTGTCTGAGAGGCTAACATACAGCTTTTGGCCCTGGCCGCGAGTCCCAAAATAAGACAACTTCAGATCTTGGCAGGAAAGGCTCTGTTTATCATTTTCTTCTTCCATCTAGTACACAGAAAATGGACTAATCCTCCAAAGTTTTACCAGCTCATTGTCCTCCCCCACAAANTACAGCTTTTGGCCCTGGCCGGGTGTCCCAAAATAAGACAACTTCAGATCTTGGCAGGAAAGGCTCTGTTTATCATTTTCTTCTTCCATCTAGTACACAGAAAATGGACTAATCCTCCAAAGTTTTACCAGCTCATTGTCCTCCCCCACAAATGATATCGGTTTGTTTTTATAAGTCTGATTGAAATGAAATTTCTGTGGGCTGGGGAGAAATTTTGTAGGGATTCTTTTTGTTTTTCTGAATTTTGGTTATCTTTCTCTCATACAGTGAAACTCTCTGGGAAATTGCAAAAGCTGAAGTGGAGGAACGGAGAAGTGGTGGAAGTGAAGGTGATGGAGTTGAAATTGGAGAAAAGTCTGTTTTCTTCATCGGCAGTAAAAATGGGGTAATGCATTTGCTCGTACTTTTTTCACCACGAGCATTGTGATGATTTAATAGCCAATGGTAACATTTACTTTAATACTTCAGTAAAAATTGAGGTATTTCAACTCTTTAACCAGATGACCGAGCTCCAGCCTTGGGCCCTGCTCATGGAAGGGTGGGAACTAACACACTCACCCTGCCTCTTCTTGTCAAGTGGTGTGTCCTGACCTGGGCCACAGAAGAGCCCAGAGGAAGAGGGACTTGTTTCTGACTAGACAGCCCAGAGGAGTCATCTTTTCCCAGTTTGCACAAAAGCACCGTAAATACTATTCTAATGGTCATATTTATAGGTAACTTGTATAGCTAAAACACGCATATATAAAAAACATGAACCATATAGAGAATAATACGTTTACTTTCACTTATCTTAAACTAGTATCACAGAAATGGAAAGAACCCTGGAGATAGTCTGGTCTTCTGCAATAGGGATTCTTACCCTGGGATCCATGGAATTACTTTTTGGGGTCCATGAGCTCCCTAGAAATGTATGCAGAATTGTGTGTGTGCACTGGTGTTTTTTTATGGGAGATGAGGTTTCCCCAGGGTTCTAGTACCTCATCAAAAGGTTGAGAGCAATTCCAGACAGTGGTTGTATAGTCTAGGTTTGAATATTTCCAACAATGGGGATGCTCTCTTTCACAAGGCAGCCTGTCTTAGGTAACCTCTCACTTTTGATCTTTCACTTTGGAGGAAGCAAGCTGCCATGTTGTAGGCAGGTCCAGTCCACATGGCAAAGAAATAAAGCCTATGGCCAAGAGCCAGCAAGGAACTGATTGCCTTTTGCCAGCAACCATGTTAAGGAGCTTGGAAAATGATTCTCCAGTTCAGTTGAGCCAAGAGATAACTTTCGTCCCAAATGACATCTTGACTACAACTTGATGAAAATTCTTAAGCCAGAACCATCCAACTAAGGTACTCTCAGATTCCAGATTCTGAGAAACTGGGTGAAATAATGGCTGTTGTTTTAAAACTTGATAAATTTGGGATTAATTTACTATGTAGCAATAGATAACTAATGCACATAAAAGCTACAGGAAATTCCCTGGCAGTCCAGGGGTTGTGACTTTCTGCTTTCACTGCCAATAGGATGAGTTAATCCCTGGTCTGGAATTGGCATCCTGCAGGCCACATGGCTATGGCCAAAAAAAAAAAGGGGGGGGGTACATATAAAGACTAAGCAAATAAAAAACAAAGAAGTTTTAAACTTTGGGGAAGAGTTATTTGAGAAAGGAAACAATCATACTTCTGCACTTGGCATGGCAGAAAAATAAAATACACAACATTTTTTTTTAAAGATTATCCAAAGGTGTGTAAAGCAAAATAACCTCTGTACACAGTTCAGAATCTCTCCTCAAAGCCACCATTTTCATATCTTTTACTGTTTCTTCTATAATTGTACTTCTTTACTTCTGCATAATGTGTTTATGGGCTATTTCCATAAACACAGTGTTAGACATTACCTGTTGAGTCTCTGATAGAAGACTGTTTACTTCCACATCTCTCTCACACTTGCACTTCCAGTAACGCTATGGTTATCATTTTGAGCTAAATCAGTATCTAGGGTTAAGTGTCTCTTTCACAAGTAGCTGCATGGCTACTGTGCCTCCCTAACATCCTGGGGATTCCCTTTGCATCTTTGTGTTGAAGCTCCAGTTTCCTGGATCCTGTGTCTTCTTCTTTCTTGGTTTACTCAAGTATGTCTTTGTGGAGTACATTTTTTTGTAGTTTCCTGGGAAAGTATACATGGGAAGTAAAATTTTTGAGACCTTGCACATATGAAATATCTTTATTTCACCCTCACTCTGGATTGAAAGTTTATCTAGGTATAGAATTCTAGGTTGGAATGAGTCACTTAGCCTCTCTCTAACCCTAGTTTCTGTGTGAGTCTGTTATTATCTCTTTTAGGAGTGACTGAAAACTCAATTCAAACTGAGTTAGACACTATCTTGAATAGTTGATATCCCCTACACAGTTATACTTTATCTGTATTCCTCTTGTGATGTGTGCCGTTAGATAGCATATGGTCAGGCTGCAATCTCCTGTATACTGTCACAAGTTTCATGTGTTCATTTATTTTCATCCAAATGCATTTGTTTATGCTGCCACCCCCTGCATATTTGTCAGTTACCATACAAATACACAAAGTGTGCTGCATTTTTCCTCCTTTTTTTATTCTTTACAGTGATATATTACACTTACTCATGCCACAGGCTTTGGTAATATATATGAGGTCATTTTGTTTTTCTGTGATAATATTGCACTTATTATTACTTGCACAGTTTTGCATCTGTGGCTGTAACGTATTATTCTAAGGCCTTGTCTCAGCTGCTTTGTTCTGTGAATTACATGGACCCTCTTCCATTATTCTCTTAAAATTTTTTCCTTAATGTCATACCTAATAACATCTCCGTTCATCTGGACCTTTCTCTCTTGTTTTCTCTAATCTCATTTGATTGTCAAGTTTTTAGGCATGATCTTCTGATCCTCCTGACATGTGTTTCAGCTCTTATCAAGGTATAGTCATTCTGTGTAAACTATTATACACAGAATGGATCAACAAGATCCTAGTGTACACAGGAACTGTATTCAGTGTCCCATGATAAACCATAATGGAAAAGGAAAAAAATAAAAGTTGCAGAAAAATTTTTTTCAAAGGTAATCATGCTAGTATTCAGACTGTGGCTCAGAAAACTTTATCACTGACCAGTCTTTCGCTTCCCAGAGCTTATTTTCTTACCCTAAACCTCAATCTCTAGGTGGCAGAAAAGAGGAAAGGAAGCTATTTAGACCTCCATGTTTTTACTTCTCCAGTTCTCCGTTGTCTAAGATCTGGTTATCATCAGATCCTTTCCATGGTTCTGTAAGGGATAGAAAATAGTAGGCACACATCTTCCACACACATTTTATCAATTATGTTCCCCTTTTCTGCTGATCTTGAAGATGACATCTGATCTATAGTATTCCAGGAAAGTGTTGGCAGTTGAGATAAAATCTGTTTGTCATTTCTTCCTCTAGTAATGTCAGTTATCTCCACACAGATTAGCAGAAGTCAGCCAAAATCCATGGGTTGATGTGTGCACAGGTTTAGCAAACCCTTAAGATCAACAGAGAGATAATTTCACATAGAATACCACATTATATCTTTTCAGAAATTTAAGTATTGTGTACCATAAGGGGAAGTTAGTTAAGAAGAATGTTGACTATAACATTAATGTTCTCACCGAGACATGATTGGAAAATACCCAGGTGAAAGAATTTTATATATAAAATAAGTTATTATTGTTTTTATCACCTAATATTAGGATAATTACATTTTGAAAATATTTAGACATTTTGTGCAAATTCATGGTCATGGAACCATTGAACTTGGAACTTAGTTAATGAGCTAAATTTATATTTAGCTAATACCATATTTCAACATTAAAACTAAGAAAATGGCATCTGATCCATGGCAAATAGATGGGGAAAAAGTGGAAGCAGTGACAGATTTTATTTTCTTGGGCTCCAAAATCACTACAGATGGTGACAGCAGCCATTGAAATTAAAAGACACTTGCTCCTTGGAAGGAAAGCTATAATAAACTTAGCATATTAAAAAGTAAAGATGTCACTTTGCCTACAAAGGTCTGTATAGTCAAAGCTCTGATTTTTCCAATAGTTGTGTATAGATGTGAGAGTTGGACCATAAAGAAAGTTGAGCGCCAAAGAATCGATGCTTTCAAATTGTGGTACTGGAGAGTCCTTTGTACGGCAAGGAGATCCAACCAGTCAATCCTAAAGGAAATCAACCCTGAATATTCATTGGAAGGACTGATGCTGAAGCTCCAATACTTTGCCCATGTGATGTGAAGAGCCAGCTCAGGGAATAGACCCTGATGCTGGGAAAGATTGAAGCCAGGAGGAAAAGGGAGCAACAGAGGATGAGATGGTTGGATGGCATTACCAACTCAATGGACATGAGTTTGAGCAAACTCCAAGAGATAGTGAAGGCCAGGGAAGCCTGGTACACTGCAGTCCATGGGGTCACAAAGTTGGACATGACTTAGCAATTGACTAACAATACCATATTTAGTGTGAATTGATCTAGGAAAAATTATAGTAGTAAATATAATTTAAAACATTTTAACTATATTTTTATTTCATAATTTGACAATATTAAGGTCTACCTCAACTGAGTATAAAAGCCAGGATCCATTTAAATATCTAACTCAGCATCTAAGTCAATAAGGCATTATCTTAAATAATATTCATTTTAAAAATTCAGTTACTTCACTTTTAGGAATTTCATTTAAGGAATAATTGAATTGTGGTAGCTCAGATGGTAAAGAATCTGCCTGCAGTGCAGGAGACCAGGTTTCAATCTCTGGGTTGAGAAGATCCCCTGGAGAAGGGAACAGCAGCCCACTCCAGTATCTTTGCTTGGAGAATTCCATGGAGAGGAGCCTGGTGGGCTACAGTCTATGGGGTCGCAAAGAGTCATACATGACTGAGCGACTAACACACACAATGATGTCTGTCACAGGGTTTCAAAGGGTTATTTATTGTTGTGAAAAATCAGGGGGAAAAGGACAGCATATCCATCAGAACACTTTAGTAGCCAGAGACCCTGTCCCACTCACTGTAAGTTTCTGTTGTTTAGCCAGGGATACAAAAAAGGGTTTGGAAATAGCCATACAGAGCAGGAACAGATGTATCATATCTTCATGCAGCTTTGCTTGGATTACAGAGTTCTGGCCAGAGACACAGAACTGCTGGTGACACTGTCTAAAAAAGATCAATACTTGCAGATCCAAGATGCTGATATTCATCCTATTTGGCGTTTATATTACAGACCTTCCTTGAGTTACGGTGGGGTTATATCCCCATAAATATTGTCAGTCAAAAAAGTACATTTAACACATCTGACCTAACTGATGTCATAGCTCAGCCTACATGCTTGTGTGCTAAGTCACTTCAGTCATGTCCAACTTTCTGCAACCCCATGGACTATAGCCCACGAGGCTACTCTGTCCATGGGATTCTCCAGGCAAGAATACTGGAGTGAGTTGCCGTGCCCTCCTCCAGGGAATCTTCCTGATAGCTTAGCCTAGCCTATCTTAAGTGTGCTCAGAGTGTTTACCTCAGCCTACAGTTGAGCCAAGTTATCTAGCACACAGCCTATTTTATAATAAATTGTTGAATATCCCGTGCAATTTATTGAATAACATACTGAAAGTGAAAAACAGAATGGTTGTAAGTGTACTGGTTGTTCCCCTCATGATCTAGGGGCTGACTGGGAGCTGCAGCTCACTGCTGCCCACCATCACAGGAAGAGTTTATTAGTACGTGTCACTAGCCCAGGAAAAGTACAGTTTCTACTGAGTGTATATCAATTTCGCACTTTCATAAAGTCAAAAAACCACAAATGGAACTATCCTAAGTTGGGGACTATCTTATGATATATATAATCTCTCTCTATATATATATAATAGAGATAGTTGTTGTATATATGATACTGTTTTATTTTTGTGCTTCAGGTTAAGGGCATGAAGGACATGTTAAAGGCATGTGAACAGAAGTTAGTCAGGAACTAACTTCTGGGTCAATGAGGCCTCATCTTTACCAGGCA
>SJYV01002182.1:1076162-1111514 GCA_006410875.1 Neotragus pygmaeus
CATATATACTATTATGTAAGAAACGAATCACCAGTCTATGTTTGATACAGGATGCAGGATGCTTGGGGCTGGTGTACGGGGATGATTCAGAGAGACGTTGTGGGGTGGGAGGTGGGAGGGGGATTCGGGATTGGGAGCTTGTGTACACCTGTGGTGGATTCATGTCGATGTATGGCAAACCCAATAGAGTATTGTAAAGTTAAATTAAAAAATAAATAAATAAATAAATTAAAAAAAAAAAAAAAGAATCCTGCAAGAGGAGAGTAGAGTAATAGCCTCTAGGTGGCACTGGAGAGGAGGGAGGGCCCTGAAGTGTGTGGGGGTGATGAACAAATAGCCTCCTTTAATAGGACGGTAGAGGAAGTGTTCAAGAGATAGTCATATGTTAGTGCAGGACAACAAATAGAATGTTCTGAAGAAGTTGAGGATTCAGGGCAGCTGGATTTTAGAAGGGAGGAGATTATTATGCCCAATGAAGGGATATGTAGAGGATTATGGAATTAGAGTTGCAAGGATGACAAGTCAGAGGGAGGCTGGACTTCTGTGATGGATGTAATGGAAGGGAATGTGGGATTCATTCTGATAGTCACTCAGTGAACTTGTACTATGTCAGTGCTTCTTGACTTGGAAACCCAGGAGTCTGTGGATGCCTTCTCAAAGGGCAACAGTTTACTAATGAATTTTTAAATTTTGGATTGTTATTTTAATGATAATCTAAAAGCTGATTTCAGAGCCCAGAGTTGAGTTTTGTTTTTATTTGAAATTCCACCAGGTAGTCTTATACATTAATATGAAATTATAATAAAAATAATTTAAATCACTGCTATGGAACCATGAGAATTTGAGATTAACTGGATATTATCTAAGATTCCTACCAATTCTAAAATACAGTAATTCTGTATACTTTCCTGCACATTGAATACGTTTATTTTTAGGTGTCATAGTCCTCATTATTTTAAAAAGTTAAAAATACACTACATGTGATACATGTAAGTGTAGGATAATTAGGAAATCCTGATTTTCTTTAGAAAATAAATTACCTGTAAAGTTATCACCTGGAAACATTCCCCATTAACATGTGATATCTCTCTGGATTTCTGTTTGTTTCTCTATCTGTATGTGTGTGTGTGTGCATCTCAAGGAAGAGATGATTTTTAACTGAAAATAGGGTCATGGTAATCTGTTATGCATGGCTTACTGTGTCAATGTGTCTCAGTTCAGTTCAGTTCAGTTGCTCAGTGTGTCTGACTCTTCACAGCCTCATGGACCACAGCATGCCAGGCCTCCTTGTCCATCACTAACTCCCGGAATTTACTCAAACTCAACTCCATTGAGTTGGTGATGCCATCCAACCATTTCATCCTCTGTCGCCCCCTTCTCCTCCTGCCTTCAATCTTTCCCAGCCTCAGGGTCTTTTCAAATGAGTCAATTCTTTGCATCAGGTGGCCACAGTATTGGAGTTTCAGCTTCAATATCAGTCCATCCAATGAACAGTCAGGACTGATTTCCTTTAGGATGGACTGGTTGGATCTCCTTGCAGTACAAGGGACTCTCAAGAGTCTTCTCCAACAGTTCAAAAGCATCAATTCTTCGGCGCTCAGCTTTCTTCACAGTCCAACTCTCACATCCTACATGACCACTGGAAAAACCATAGCCTTCACTAGATGGACCTTTGTTGGCAAAGTAATATCTCTGCTTTTTAATACGCCGTGTAGGTTGGTCATAACTTTTCTTCCAAGGAGCAAGCGTCTTTTAATTTCATGTCTCTAGTCATCATCTGCAGTGATTTTGGAGCCCCCCCCCAAAAAGTCTGACACTGTTTCCACTGTTTTCCCATCTATTCACCATGAAGTAATGGGACTGGATGCCATGATCTTCGTTTTCTGAATGTTGAGCTTCAAGCCAACTTTTTCACTGTCCTCTTTCACTTTCATCAAGNTATAGGATTAATAATGGATTTCCTTATTTGGGGGAAGAAATTAACATAATTACTCAATCTGTAATAGATAGTACTTACGTGTTTTGGCTATGCTACTCTGCTGTTTAAACTTTTTAATTGTATCTAGTACATGATCATTTGAACATTATAACCTTTGAATTGCTCATGGGTATGCTGCTGAAGCACATTATTGGTCATCAAACTGTACCTGTTGCCATTTGTTTTATGTACTTCCTAGCCTTCTTTACCGTGGAAGCATGCCACCAGGTTAAGGTACATGTTTCAGGAAGTTTTGGTAAGGAAAGTCTTATTGGTTTGCGGGTCTCATTAGCTAAATGATGCCCAGGTTTGAGCTATAATTTCAGTTGAGAACTGTATAAAAAATCTTTATTGATGTCTCCATTAAATTGAAAGTCATTACGTTCCCAGCTCCTCACATTGAGGCTGAGCATAAGCCTATTGCCTTTGCTTCCCACGTGGCCTGGATGCCGAGAGCTTATGCCCTGACACAGCCACCAACACTGCCAGCTTCTTCTCTGCTCCCCGAGTGGTGTCACTAGGCGCTGCCACTACATGCAGGTGCCATTACTCACCTCTGCAGTTGCTACTAAAGTCTGTTAAGATGTTTCTTTGAAGGCTTATTTAATTTTTGTATAAATTCTTAATCATTTTTATCTCAATGTGTTATACACAGTGTGACTTCTCTGCTAATAAAGTTTTTAAGAAGCAAAAAATAAGGTAAGATGATAGCTTAAGAAAATGATGGTAATGATGCTTGTCTTCACTGTACAGGGATGAGCCACCAAAACCAACCTTAGCTTTGGAATATACGTATGGAAGAAGAGCAAAAGGACATAACATAGTGAGTGTCTTTTTGGTGATGTTGCTCTACACGTGTATGGCGAAGTAAGGATGCTGACATTGTTTTACATTTTCCATCTTTTCCACAATCAATAAACATATCCAGGAGTACACTTCCTAGCTATGTAATACTTTTAAACTCAAATGCAACTCAGCACAGAGGAAGCCACCCAAACTGTGAAAATATTTTGGCCTTCTCATTTGTTATGTCTTAAGATGCTTGAATAGGATTACTCTGTAACTTCAGTGTACAGGCATTGGGCATATTTTCTTCTTTCAAAAGAGTTATCTTGTCTCCCGAAAAAATCTGCTAAAAATACACATTTGACCTGTTGGATATTTATGAAAATATACTGCTTAAAATCCAAATTATTAGCATTTTTACAAATACATCTTAAAGTTCGTAATCCTATTTGAGTCCACAGGCCCTAACTGGCTATAATCCTATTTTCACTTGTGTTAGTTTATCTGTAGAGGATAGTTAGAAATTGTTCAGGATAGAGGGAGAACTTATAGTGTATGTTAGGAGAATAAAAAATCCTAAGTAGAATTCTCTTTTGGTGTTCCCATAAGGAAGAGGTCATTTCTTAAACAAAGTTAGGTGTATGGAGAACAATCTAGAATAAAGAAGGTCCCATATCTCCCATAACTCCCAAAACACAGGCAGATTTTTATAGATTGATCCAGTCTAAGTGTTTGATCACTAGACAGTGTATAGAGAGTTAAAATTGTCTGTTGCTGCTTCCTGGATTCACCAGTGCAACTTGGTTATTAAAACTATGAAATTGAAAAGAAAAAACAATATATTGAGATGTGAGAGAACTTTATTTTTGTGAATCACATAAAATTTTGCATGAGTGATAAGCCTAGAAATAGGCTTAACCTTGTTGTGGGAGACTCTGAGTCAAGTTTCATAAGCTTAACTTTTGAGAAAAGCTCTAAAAGCTTTTCTTCATCCAGTTGTGAATCAAGGGAAATTGTCCACTGAAAACTTACTTCTCCCCACAAACATTAGAGATTCAAAAACCAACTGCAAAACAGTTTCAATGGTTGAGACGATAACCTGTCAAAAAGCAAAATATATTTATCTGAAACTGCTGTAATGACATTACCTCTTTCAAGTTCATGGTATTGGGCACATAAAAACTCATGTGGTTTCTTTTTCACCTGTTTGTTTCTGCTAAACTTTACGCTATCAAGTTGGGCTTTTCTGTATTCATTCTAGAAGATTCACATCTTTCTCAGATTGAAGGTCTCCTAAGAGTTCTAAATGGAAGAACTTTATCAGCTCCTCACCCAATCATAATATCTTGAAGGCTCTCAGTATCTGGTGGAAGGAGAAATGCCATCATCTAGCCAGCAGTCTAGGGCAGTTGCCATGGAATAGATGGTCTTTTTTCCAAGCTACTTGGCTGCCCAACCCTTTTAGTCCCCCTATAGTTTGAGTTCTCTGGAAAGGGAAGCAGTTGTAGAGAGTCTGTGTCCTCCACCTGCCGCTTGTATTGCCAGTGCCAGCCTGTCACTGTCCCCAGGGATGTCAGGCCCAGGCCAGCTGCTTATACTTCTGCCCAGGCGATCCTGATCTGCAGGTCGGACTCCCATCTGTTCTCCCCGTTTCCTCTTGTCTTTATGTCTGATTTATTGTGTGAGCTTCTGTCCTCTCCCTCAATTAGGATGTTTTCCCGTTCAGTTGTTTTATTTCTACCTAAATTTATAACTGTTTTCACAAAAATATTCCAAATGTGTTCAATTTGTTAGTTTTATTTCTAATGTGAGTGTTTGTTATCTGTGATATTTACAGAGTTGGGGTGCTGTTTAATGTCTTCTATTAAATTAGGGTAGAATCAGGGCATTTAGTACCCGTGTATATTCTTAGTGTTTCTTTGTTCTTTGGAATAGATATTTTAGTGTATTTTGAGGGATGGGATCAATAAGGGAGAAAATTTTGACTGCCACAAAGGGTCTTAAGGACTGTAATATCTTGTATCCATAATTATTACTGGCTGGTGCTAGTGAACTATAAGAACTATTTAAAATGTAAAAACATCAAAGAATATTAATATGAAAAAAAACTATTTTTTTCAGCCAAAAGATATTGCTCACTTTTGGGAGCTAGGTGGAGGAACATCTTTACTGGATTTAATCAGCATACCAATCACAAGTGACACCTTACGGTAAGTGAGGCCATTGAGGGATAGCGGTTAGTAAGTATCCAGTGGAGGCCACAGGATGAACGTTTTTTGTGAATCAAAATTCACAGGGACAGTTTTATGTTGCTGAAGGTTTACCTTCACTTCCTTTCTATGTGCCTAAACTGTAGTGCTCTCAGAGATTTTAAAAGAACCAAGGTTCTGGTTCCAAATCAGAAGAAGAATACGTCAAGGCTGTATATTGTCATCCTGCTCATTTAACTTATAAGCAGAGTACATCATGAGAAACGCTGGACTGGATGAAGCACAAGCTGGAATCAAGATTGTCGGGAGAAATACCAATAACCTCAGATATGCAGATGACACCACAAGTAAAGAAGATGTAAAGAGCCTCTTGATGTAAGTGAAAGAGGAGAGTGAAAAATTTGGCTTAAAACTCAACTCTTAGAAAACTAAGATGATCATGGCATCTGGTCCCATCACTTCATGGTAAATAGGGAAACAGTGGAAACAGTGACAGACTGTTTTTCTGGGCTCCAAAATCACTGCAGATGGTGACTGCAGTCATGAAATTAAAAGACACTTGCTCCTTGGAAGAAAAGTTGTGACCAACCTAGACAGCATATTAAAAAGCAGAGACATTACTTTGCCAACAAAGGTCTGTCTAGTCAAAGCTATGGTATTTCCAATAGTCATATATGGATGTGAGAGTTGGACTATAAAGAAAGCTGAGTGCCAAAGAACTGGTGCTTTTGAACTGTGGTGTTGGAGAAGATTCTTGAGAGTCCCTTGGACAGCAAGGAGATCAAACCAGTTCATCCTAAAGGAAATCAGTCCTGAATATCCATTAGAAGGACTGATGGTGAAGCTGATACTCCAATACTTTGACCACCTGACACAAAGAACTGACTCATTGGAAAAGACCCTGATGCTGGGAAAGATTGAAGGTGGGAGAAGAAGGGGACGACAGATGATGAGATGGTTGGATGGCATCACTTACTCAATGGACATGAGTTTGAATAAACTCCAGGAGTTGGTGATAGACTGGGATGCCTGGCATGCTGCAGTCTGTGGGGTCGCAAAGAGTCAGATATGACTGAGTTGAACTGAACTGCAGGTTCTGGCCTGTGCTGAAGTGAGATAGTTGGCATCCTACTAGTAACATATTTTGCAAGCCTACAAACAAAATATGTCAAATAACACTTGGGCAATATATTCACTTGGCAAAAAAAAAAAAAAACTTCAAAAAATAAATTTGAAAACTCAATTCTTTTAAATACTCATCCAAGCATGAGTTAATTCAGCCCCTGAGTTTTTCCTGCAACTGGATATTATGTCTCTTTTAAATTTAGTGGCTTCCTTGGTGGCTCAGGTGCCTGCAATACAGGAAACCTGAATTCAGTCCCTGAGTCAGGAAGATCTCCTGGAGAAGGGAATGGCTACCCACTCCAGTATTCTTTCTTGCCTGGAGAATTCCATGGACAGAGGAACCTGGCAGGCTGCAGTCCATGGGGTCACAAAGAGTCAGACATGACTGAGTGACTAACACACACTTGAATTTAATACTAATTTAATACTAATGTTAATATCCCTGAGGGGCTTCCCAGGTGGTGCTTGTGGTATAGAACCCACCTGCCAGTGTCGGAGACAGAAGAGACACGGATTAGATCCCTGGGTCAAGAAAATCCCCTGGAGGAGGGCATGGCACCCCACTCTGGTTTTCTTGCCTGGAGAATCCCTGTGGACAGGGGAGCCTGGGCCCATAGAGTCACAAAGAGTTGGACACAACTGAAGTGACTTAGCACGCACACACACCAGTAAAGCCTCGTGCAATGAAAATTTATGAGTTAGAAGAGGAAGAAAGTGTCTATTTGCTGACCTTAAAGAAAAAGAACCTGGGGGAAAACCTCAAGCTCTTTGGTGGTATTTTCCTGAGAATGATTCCCACATGTTGGCCAAATCAGATGTGGAAAATTGTGACATTGCTCACAATGTTCCTGGGAACCCATCTTAGCCAAAGAAAACAAAATTTAAAAATCTGAAATATCTTACTGTTGTCAGAGTTTAACACAGACCATTGCTGCTGGACCAGATACAAAGGGCTTGACAATTATTAGTCAAATTTCAGCCATTAAGATCTCTAGAATTTTTTGTTAACAGGATAATTGTTTTTCCATAACTAGCTAGTAATGTTGGCTTTCTTTGTCCAGTGATTTTTTTTCTTTTAAAGAAATAAAATTTAGTGTCTTTTACTTATCACAAAAATGTTTTATGCTCATAAGGAAAACTTGGAAAAATAGTGAAACGTACATGAAAAGTAAAAGCATCTGCGATCACATTAAAAAGGACTATTGTCAACATACAGAGGTATTTCTTTTAGTGTTTTCAGTGTTGTCAATATACTTTGTACAGGTATGAGATATTGTGTATACACATTTAGATCTTGCTTTTTCACTTAAAACCACCATTTTCCCCAACATCATTTTTTAGAATCATGGGATTTTATAGCTGTGTAGTTCTCATTTGTCCTCCTTTAACGGATACAAATAATTGAAGCTGCCTGGGAATTAGGGCAACTCGTGGTGGTATGGCTGAGAGGAGATGACAGGGGCGGGGAGCAGCTGAAGGAACAAGAGCTGCCAGCCAGCCTGGCCTGAGGCAGACAGGAGTGAAAAAGCTGGGCGCAGCTCTTCCCAGACTGTGAGCNCCTCCCAGCCCTGCAGTCCTATGAAATACATTTGTGATGAGGTTTTTTTTTTTTTTCCTCACCATATAGGGAACATAATAGAGAATACAATGATGATGATAAAAAGTTGTGTTTTTAAAATTCAACTGAAGTTTTCATATTAGAATAATGTCTCAATAGAAGCATAAAATTGTTTCAATTTTTTAAATGTATCAAATCTTATATATTCACATGAGTTCTCCCTTGAATAGTTTCCCCCAGGAAGTTAACTGTTAGTTGCTCAGTCGTGTCCCACTCTTTGCGATCCCATAGACTGTAGCCCGCCAGGTTCCTCTGTCCATGGAATTTTCCAGATAAGAATACTTGAGTGGGTTGCTGTTCCCTTCTCCAGAGGATCATCCCAATCCAGGAACTGAGCTCAGGTCTCCTACATTGCAGGCAGATTCTTTACCTTCTGAGCCACCAGGGAGGCCCTTTCCCTGGGAGCCTGTTCTTAATCTGAAAAGTGAAAGTGAAACTTAGTTGTGTCCGACTCTTTGCGACCCCCCATGGACTGTGGAATTCTCCAGGACAGAATAGCCTTTCTCTTCTCCAGGGTATCTTCCAAACCAAGGGATCAAACCCAGGTCTTGAATGAATCTTATTCTGAACACTGATCTTTTTACCTTATAATTACATTTCATTTTGGTTCGAGATTGTTTTTCCTACTTTCATACATCTNCTTTCTCTTCTCCAGGGTATCTTCCAAACCAAGGGATCAAACCCAGGTCTTGAATGAATCTTATTCTGAACACTGATCTTTTTACCTTATAATTACATTTCATTTTGGTTCGAGATTGTTTTTCCTACTTTCATACATCTTAGTCATTCTGATTTGGCTGGGTGACTTTGGTATTTCCAGACATTTAAAATTAGTCTTAAAAGGTTTTATAGGGTAGCCATATGTCCTGGTTTTCATCTGATTTCTCAGCTTAATGATTAATAGTACCCATGCAGTTTCATTCTTCTAAAATATTCTGGTTATGATCACTTGGTTATAGACCACCACTGAGAATAGTCGGTAGCTTACTTTGCAAATTCTAAAGGCAAATCTGAAGAGAAGTTTTAAAGTTGTTTTAGCGAGTGGCAGTATTGTTAGACTAGTCTGCAGCTCCCACATTAACTGCTTTGAGGACAGCAGTATGCGTTTGGATGGAAAAGTTATTTATGATACATACCTCCTGTTTTTTAACCAACGAGATTGCGTTTTGGTAATGATTACGGTCTGTTTGTGGGAGTAGCTGAAATGATTAGTGCATAAACACAAGTACATACAATAAATATATCATGCACTCATGAAATTTGAAGAGTGAGTTAAAACAAATTTATCGAGACTTCTTTCTTTTTCTTTATTCGGGTTTTGTTTTGCTTACTCAAACAGGAGATTTTGTTGGGCAAGTAAATAGTAATTCTCTCTGCAGTCTGTACTTGTTGAAAGCCATGTTTATTTTACCTCTTTTCTGTGATTTGAAAGCCGAGCATGTAATTTATTCTCCTGATTTTTTTCTTTTTAGTTTACCAGTAAATCAGAAGCTCTATTACTAAAAATACGTGGAGTTATTAACCAATTGGCATTTGGCATCAACAAAAGGTACCATTAAAATATTTAATTACTTTTTATTTTGGTCTTCTCTCATCTGATTATTGTTCTCACACATCTCTTGTTTCTTGACTGGGAAAAAATGCCTCAGATGACTGTTCTTAGATAATTTCATATTATCTCTTGCTTCTTATATTATTTAAATATTTATCATAGTTTACAACTAAAATGTTATATAATAGTTGGAAACTAGAATAAAATAATCATACTATTACACTTGTTTCCCCGATCCTGTTACTTCTTTCCCCTTATTTTAGTAGCTCTCCCACTATTATCACTTTTTTATATTAGAAATGGAATTGATCATTTTAGTAAGTATTTTTCTTAACCTTGCTATCTTTCTTGGTTTTGATTTGAGGTACTTGGGTCTTTTTTTCTATCTTTATTAGAGCTATACTTTATTTTTTGAATTGGTTACATTAATAATCATTCATTCATTTTGAGAAATGCTCTCATAGGGGGTAGATATAAAACTTGGCTCTTGTATTTACAGTAGGGGATGGCAGGATATTTGATTGCTAAACTAAATTAGATTCTTTTTTCTTCTTATCCATGTAGCAAATCAATATGTGTGGATCAGAATAAACCTCTGTTTATCACAGCAGGATTGGATTCTTTAAGTCAGATAGGTTGGTGAACTTATTAAGATTGTTCCATTTGTTTTAATTGCTTATTGATTTTATCCTACTGCCTGTTCACTTCATCTCCAACGTCTCCTAACCCTAACCACCATTTCTGGTTTCATTATTATTGTCGTTATACCTTGTGTTTATTTGTATACATTGTATTGGTGCAGAATGCATCACATTGACGTATTTGTGATGAAAGGGATGTTGGCATATGAGCAACTGATTTCTGATCTCTATACCACTAAAAAAAAATTGCATATACTTTATTTCCCTCACTGATTTCCAGGTACTTTTAAATTTTAGCTCCTTGGTTTTAGAAGAAAATCAGAAGGATAGAGTAGTCAGGAAATTCAAAGCTATATATTATCAGCAATGAAAAATATAAGAGATTCAAGTGTTGGAATAACTCAAAAAGAACACAGTTGCATTAACTAGGTATGCCTTTTTTGTTATGTAAATACTTTATCTAATGGGATGTTTCCTATACTTATCCCTAGACTCACGAAGCAAAAGAAATTTCAAGGGTTTATATGGTCAAGCTCCCTGTCTTCTCACAGAAGTAATTTCATTGTAGAGATTTTGGGGCCTAGCAACTCTGTACTCTGGGATTGGCATAGTTTGGTTTTAACACTAATGGAGAGTGTTTTTTTTTTCCCCACCCCCCATTACTCTTACATGCTGAAGTTGACTTCAAATGTAGAGATCTTTGTTATGATATTATAGATTGAATTGGAATGAAAAGAACAGAGGTGTTAATAAATGATTATAAAGACTGATTTTTATAATTATTATAATTGCCAACTTAGTTTCATTAGCAGTGAGAATCACTGTGTGTAATGATAGAAATGCTGATGGAAATCTTTTGCCCCTGTAAGTAGTCAGAGGTCAGAAAAGGGTCGAAAAATACTGAATTTAAAAAATCATGGAGCTTGGACCTCATCAAAGTTAAAAAACTTTGCTCTTAAAAGCCCATGTGAAAAGAATAAAAAGATATGCTACAATCTGGGAGAAATTTCAAACTACATACTTTACAAAGGACTAGTAACTTGAATATATAACAGTAAAAAAAAATCCAATTCGAAAATATGTAAAAGATATGGCCAGATGTTTCATTGGATATACAATAATGGCAAATAATATGAAAAGATATTTAATACATGTTTTACATGAAGGAAATGCAAATTGAAACTACATTTAGATATTACCACAGACTTATCAGAATAGTTAAAATATAGTGGTAACACCAAATGCTGGTGAGAGGATGTGGAGAAATTGGATCACTCATACATTGCTGGTAGGAATGTAAAACAGACACTTTTTTTTTTCCTTTTGAATTTTTTATTTTGTATTTTGGAGGAAGGCATGACAACCCACTCCAGTATTCTTTCTTGGAAAATCACATGGACAGAGGAGCCTGGTGGGCTATAGTCCATGGGATCACAATGAGCTGGACACGACTGAAGTGACTTCACATACATTAACATACATTTTGTATTGGAGCATAGCTGATTTACTATGTGATAGTTCCAGGTGAGCAGCAAAGGGACTCAGCCATACATATACATGCATCCGTTCTCCCCCAAACCCCATTCCCATCCAGGCTGCCACATGACATTGAGCAGAGTTCCATGTACTAGACAATAGGTCCTTGTTGGTTATCCATTTTATATATAGCAGTGTGTACATGACCTTCCCAAACTCCCTAACTGTCCCCTTCCCCCAGCCATCATAAGTTCATTCTCTAAGTCTGTCTCTTTCTGTTTTGTAAGTTCATTTGCATTATTTATTTTTAGATTCCACATATAAGGGATATCACACAATATTTCTCCTTCTCTGACTTTACTCAGTATGAAGATACTCTCTGGGTCCATCCATGTTGCTGCACATGGCATTGTTTCATTCTATTTAATGGCTGAGTAATATTCCATTGTGTGTGTGTGTGTATGTGTGTATATATATATATATGTATGTATGTATGTATGTATATACACCACATCTTTATCCATCCCTCTTTGATGGACATTAGGTTACTTTCATGTCTTGGCTTTTGTAAACAGTGCTGGGGTGCATGTATCCTTTCAGATCATGTTTTTCTCCAGATAAATGCCCAGGAGCGGGATTGTAGGTCATATGATAGATCTATTTTTAATTTTTTAAGGAACCTCTATAGCAGCTGGTCAACCAATCTTGAAAACAGTTTGATGGTTTCTTATAAAACTAATCGTGCAGCTACCTTAAGACCTAGAAATTGTAGTATTTGACATTTATTTGAGAGAAATGAAAATGTATGTTCACATAAAAATCTGTACATAAATGTTCATGATATCTTTATTTGTAATAGCCCCAAAGTGGAAACAACCCAGACATCATTCAACAGGTAAATGGATAAACTGTGGTATATCCATACCATGGAATACTTACTACTCAGCAATAAAAAGGAACAAACTATTGATATATACAGCAACTTGGTTTCCTCTCCAGAGAATTATACTGAATTTTAAAAGCCAATCAGAAAATGTTACATACAATTTTATTTATATAAAATTCTGGAATGAAGACATTTTAGAAATGTAGGAAAGATTAATGGTTGTCAGAGGTTAGGGACAGAACTCTAGGTGGGGAGGGAGGGAGGGAGAGGGATTGAGAAGGAGGTGGGTTTGGTTATAAAAGAGCAACACAAGGGATCTTTCTGGGAATGAAACTGTTCAGTGTCTTGACTGAGGTAGTGGATATATGAACCTACAAAGGTGATAAACTTGTGTACAGCTTAATAGACACACAAGTGAGGACAAGGAAGAAATTTGGGAAATCTGGATAAGAGTGGTGGATTTGATCAGTACCTTACCCATCAAAGTCTAAGGAGGCCCTGAAAGAGTGAAACAGTGAACAATGTAGATGCTAGCATAGAAAGAATGAGAAATCTCAGACTATGCATTGAAAATGTCCAAGAAGTGGCAGCGTGTTTTCAAATTTTTCACATTAATTTTTAAATTATACAGGCAATGCAAAAAGACATTCTCCTTATAAATCTTGAAGTAGTACATATATGATCAAGTTTAATATTCCATTTTCTATACATGTGAATGTGGTATAGAAAAAAAACTGTTTTAATACAATTGTATTATTCTGTGTCATTCTGAAGTTTTCCTTTTTTACTCAGTACACCTTAGTGCTTTCTCCACATTAATGCTACATATAGGTCTGTTTGGAACTTTGACTGCTAGATAGTGTTACAGAGCATGGCTATACATAAGAGTTTAGTTTCTATTCAACAGCACATAAGAACATCTGTTTCCTTAAACATTCACAAACACATGAGAATGTCATACTTTCTATTTTCCTGAACATCTACTTAAGTGCATGGAAAGAGAATTACAATTTACTCATTACTCTTGTCTCCTCTCCCTCTGGTACTAGAATCCGTCCCAGTGGCCTTGTTACCCTGGGTTGAGGTAAATTTTAACAGTGATTATAGAAGAAAAGGAAATGAGTGATCTAAGTATCATCTGTTATATTGATAGTAATAGTTTATAATGTTTTAGTCAATGCAGTCATTTGAATTAAAACTTCCAATTCTAGGATCCCCTCCTCTTCCTGATAATGATATTGGAAAGCTTCATGCCCGTTCACCAATGGATCTGTGGAAAAAAGTGTATGAAAAGCTCTTTCCACCAAAGGTATCTATTTCTCATTCTTTTAAAGCAAGAATCTTCAGCACTATTCAACAGTTGGGCTTCCCCTTGTGACTCAGCTGGTAAAGAATCTACCTGCAATGCGGGAGACCTGGGTTCGATCCCTGGGCTGGGAAGATCCCCTGGAGAAGGGAAAGGCTACTGTTCCAGCCTAGAGATTTCCATGAACCGAATAGTCTATGGGGTTGCAAAGAGTTGGACATGACTGAGCGACTTTCACTTTTTTGCTTTGCTGTTATTCATCAGTTATTGGGAAATGTTCAAACAGGCCTATTATAGTAACTTTGTTTTCTACTTACATGCTCAAATCAATTAAACACTTGCTTAAAATCTGTATGTCTGACCCCGTGGGACTGAAACAATGGGTAAGATACTTTTCTCACTCTGCTTCCAAACAGAGCTCTTTCTGGTTGTTAGAGAAGGGAGAAACAGTATCCAAGAGGGAGAGAGAACCTGGGGAATTTGAATTGGCCTTCAGTGGTGATGAAGGCTCAAAAGATCAGCCTTCACTGGCTGTCCAAGAAATAGGAACTTGGCTTGTGAGGTAGATGATGGTCATTGAAGGTTTTTGGTTATGGGCATGAAATGACATAACAAATTGTGATTTCAGAGTATCAACACACTAAAAGATGTCAGGGACCCTGCACAAGACCCTCAGTATGCTGAAAGTGAAGTTGATGAAATGAGAATTCAGAAGGATCAGGTATTATCCTAAACATTTATTTCATCTTGAGTTTTATCACAGAAATATACTTGGAATTCTGTAAGTTTTTCTCAACTGATTTACTTAACTTTTTCCTTTCAAAATTATTTAAATAGTATATCTTCACTATATATATACATAAATAAATTCTGATATGCATAAAGGAGGAACTGAAGATCATATAACATTCTACCACCCAGAGATGACTTAGTGTTCACATATGCTTCTTGGACTTTCCATTATACTTTATGTTGAAGATGGGTAGTGATTCTTACCTCGCTGTTGGGAAGACACTTCCATAATATTCTTTTATTTATGGGATTATTTAGAAAGTTTGTTTTTTATTAGGACATTTAGATATATCCATACCTTTCTTGGTGGCTCAGACAGTAAAGAATCTGCCTGCAACATGGCAGACCTAGGTTCGATCCCTGGGTTGGGAAGATCCCCTGGAGGAGGGCATGGCAACTCATTCCAGTATTCTTGCCTGAAGAATCCCCATGGACAGAGGAACCTGGCAGGTACAGTCCATGGGATTGCAAAGAGATGGACATGACTGAGCAACTAAGCACAGCAACACACATACTTTTCTCATATCAGAAAGATTAAGGACTGCCTAATCTGAAAGCACACAGTTGACAAAACCCAGAAACTCTCAGGAAAGTGATTAAAAGTGGAGACTGCTTTCCATGTATGTGCCCAGAGAGCATCATTTGTGATACACAGCCTGATATAAGAATGTAAGAGTTGGTAAATTTTTATGATGATCCAATATTGAGATTTTCCCGGATCTCCTTTTAGTTTGATAAAATGAGTCATTGTGAAGAATATAACCTTACATAAATAAGCACAGTAAATGAAATGCCCTGACCACCTCTCAGATGGGATTTGTAGAGCTGTGTAACTGTTGCTAGGATAAGCTGAACACAACCACCCACTGTGAGCAGGGACCAGGGTCTTTTTCTCAGCAGTCGCCTTTCACCCTCTGGGGCCCTAGAATAAATGAGCAAAACAATTTAAGTACAGAAGACTTCTGGAAAAACATGTCATGAATATTTAGAGGGTGTTGTAGCTGTAGCAAAGTGAGAGGCATGTTGCAGGAACACTAAAATGACCTCATGTAACCCTTATTTTATTTTGCAGCTTGGCTATAGAGATTAGTTGGAAGTCATCTCTGAATTAATATTTATCTAGGAGTTAGTGACTAACTGCCATTGTTGATAAGATTATCTGTTTATATTATACAGTGATCCCTTTTACACAAGGACATTTATTATTAAAGGGCAAGAGTATTTCTGAGCATCTTAAGGTTTCACATTCAAATCTATCATCCCTAACTGACCTAAAACCATATGAGCTTTGAGTAGAACTGGAAAGCAGCCCCACATACCTGTATCATTCTTCCCTTGTAACTCACTAATTACCACATTCTCTTTACAAATTTTTTTTAGACTCACTTGAAAAGTTATAATGTCCTAATTTTGCCTCTAAAGCAGTTTCATTCATGGTATTTTAGTAGATGAATTCATTTGAGTTTGCACATGTAGTACCCACCTCTGCTTTAAAAGTCATGCTAATGATTTGCAGTTGATACTCAATTATTTTATAGATGTTCACTTCCAAATTTTTATATTCTAATATCGAAAACTTTATATATTCTTTCACGTTCTTCCAAAGCCATTTCAGGGCCTTACATTGTTTCCAGTTGTCTACTGATAAACACAGAAGCTGACTTATGTGTGAGAAAACTCTCTGTTGATTGATTTTGAAAAACCCTGATTTCCTACTAGACATTTAACAATACATTTTCATTTTTTATATGGGCAAGATAGTCAATGCCACTTTTATTAACATAGCCTATAAAGGAATTCATTTGCTGTAGGTGAAAATATAGTCTACAGCTCTTTCTAAAAACACTGCCTTCTTGATCTTTTAATGATTATTGCTACACTAATATTTTTCAGTGAAAATAGCATTATAATCTTTAGATTTGATTTGCCTATTAGAAGAAGAAGAATATCCATCTAAAAGAAATGTCTCATTTAAGGTTTTCCATAATCACACAAAATTATGTCCCTACCTAAAAGCAACTGGTAAATACTTGACATCTAAACTGTGTACTATGTGTCTCCATATCTTCAACCCAAATAGTTACTGATTCTTGTACTTCTTAGGAAGAGAGATGACATCCTATTTCACTGAAAATAATCCAGTTGCATATGAGTGGAGGGCTGGCCCTGGGCCTGAGACCAGTTGTGATCCTCCATATGACTCCTTCCCACCCCTAAGTCTCATTATTAGTGGCTTAAATAATCAGGCATCAAACAAAGAGTTTGGTACCCTTAAGCTTTGGCAATGAGATCAGAGCACACCACTTCTAAGATATGCTAATTGATGAGTCCCGTTCAGTTCCTCTAATAGTGAGCCTTTAAAAAAGCCCAAGTCATGTAGAATCATCAGGCAAGAAAGATGTGTCCCTTTAAACCACTTTACTTAAACCATACTTCTGTTACATTATCCTGCCAGTGAGGGGGAGGCACTGAGACAGTATTCCATAAGCTTTAAGTTCTCGGTAGTAGAACATGTCATCCAGAATCTCTTTTGCCCTCAGTCCCCACTGATGCATGAAGATCCTCACAGAGACTGAAATTAGTCCCCTTGGTTTGAGGATCAACCTTAAGACCCCTTTTCACCTTTTCTGCAGACTAAATGTCTTTCCTAATTAGCTCTCTTTTGTCAGACTTCACATAGGCACCAGAAAATAGTTCCTTGCTATTTACTATTTTCTAAAAGCCTTCCAGTTTTAAAGCACTCCTGATTTTAAGGGAGTCAAGTATAGAAAGCCCTTGCTGAACCCTTCTACCTCTTTTCTATATTTTTATTGTCAAAGCAAAACAAAAAAAGGAAAACATTTGGGTAAATAGTTGTTTTTAAGGTCTTCTTGATTCAACCATACATATGCATTTTGAATCCTGTTTTCAAAAAACTCTATTTACAATCCCTAGGCCTATAATTTAAACACAGACACACACTGATGGCTTTACATTGATTGATTTACATGTTGGGGGAAAGTGTTTTTTACTGTCCTCTATTGAAGATGGCGTTTTAAGCATTATATATATTTATATTTGAAAACTTTAGAAGCTTTTAAGAAGCAGAGTAGAAACCCTTTTTGGTTTTGCTTTCTCTTTTAAAGTGACTCTCTAGAGTGGCCATGAAGAACTGTAGTACAGAGAGAGCCCTCTTAGTTGTTGTTCCTTTAAAACATCATCACACAATGTTGAGGTCGCATGAGAGCAGTACTAAAGCGCTAGTGAACACAGTGAGTTCTGTATCACACCAGTTACTCTCCATCCTCCTCCTGGCATGGCTGAGCGACCAGCCCAGTTCTGTCACTTTACAGCTTGCAGAAGGGAGAAACTACTAGCACAGAATCTCAAAGCAATGCCCTCACCATTACCATTTGTTAAAGAATAATGGTAATTCAGCACTTCCCACTAAAGGCAAAGTTTGTGATAACTGATTACTGTTTATGAGCTAACAATCCTTGAAACCATAAGTTACAGGTAAGATAACTGGTGAACTGAGTTAATGTCATTAAAAATAAGCCAAGCTATCAAGACTACTTTGGAGTTAATACTATGGGAAAAAAATTTCTTCATTATAGTGTTTTGAAACTTTCAACATTTAAATTTTAATAACTTAGAATATATGTATGAAAGAGATCATCTGCCATTTTTCTGAAAATGAGAATGCAGTTTTCTTTTCCTAGCAACTATGAACTTCAGTTACATTAGGCGAAGGGCAGGGGTTGCCTTATCTTGCAGAGTAACCAGTTTTGCTTATCTGAAACAACGATACACTTTGTACACTTAGACACTGAAGAACATGTAAGAAGCCAAGAGGCAATCCCCTTAGATGGTCCCTTTTGCATGTTGTCTCAGGCAGGTTTTCCCACCTCCACTAAAGCTTATCTTTATGAATTATAGAAGTAACATATACTCATGGTGGGAAAAAATCAAGACATAGAAGTATATAATACAGAAAATGGAAGTGTCCTGCCCTCTCCCCACCTGGTTGCCTTTCTCATTTGGCACATGCAGCACTATTATTTTTGTTGGCTGCCTACAAAGTCAGGCGTCAGTGAGCACTGAGGTAGGTAATCAATCCTTACTGAGAGATATCCAAGCCATTTCTGATTGCATGCCAACAGTGCAGTGAATATCCTTCTGCTCTTCTCTATTGTGCTATATGATGAATGTCTAAAGGTATAATCACTGGGTCAAAGGATATGTACATTTTAAATATTGATAGTTTGCTAACTTCAACCACAGTTTGACAAGAGTTGAACAGCAAATGTTTAAAAATAAGATCATTTTTATATTCTTAAAGCATGCATGAATGTGAAAGTCACTCAGTCATGTCTGACTCTTTGTGACCCCATGGACTATACAGTCCATGGAATTCCTCAAGCCAGAATACTGCAGTGGGTAGATGTTCCCTTCTCCAAGGGATCTTCCAGGAATCAAACCCAGGTTTCCCACATTGCAGGCATATTCTGTACCAGCTGAGTCACCAGGGAAGCCCAAAGCATGCATATAACAATGCCTAACTTTGTTACTTGAGAAACAATGTGTATGCACTATTTGGGATATAATTTTGTCTAAAATTTTAACTCATCTCCAAGTGCTACTTAGGCTACATAGATTCTCTGAAAACTACATTTCTAGAAAATACATCCTGAGTATAGTTATTTATAAAGTAGTTGTCAAGTAATTTTGAGAGTGATAATACTTTTATAAAGCATACACTGTTACACCCCAAAAATGCTAAGGCAGTTTTAAGGCTCCTAGTTTAAATTTTAAGGTTTTTTACTAGTAAAACATGTTTTTGTTTTAGGAACTGGAACAGTACAAAAGAAGTTCTTCCAAATCTTGGAAACAAATTGAGCTTGATTCCTGAACCTAATTCAATTGTAATGTAACCTATTTCTTATTTTCCAACTACAAGTAATATTTTATTAGTTAAAAGTTTAGATGTATAATTTATTAAAGGAAAAGTGGAATTGTTTGTCTTAGTGCAACTTCTGAGATACTTTTAAGTCTCTTAATAAAATTGTATAATTACATGTAATGTTTTTTAAATAAAAAGAATCTTTCAGGACCTACCTTTAACATGTTTTAAGTAGTGTATACTTGGTTCAGCATCTATAAATTTCTCCTTATATTTTCAGGAATATGAAATTAGGAACATTTAGTAACATTGTAGGTATAAGGTTAAGCATTGATATTAGACACATTCCTTCTCTAAGGCATTCTCAGCTATGTCTGGTAAGAAAGTGGAATTGGGGTCACTTTCACAGGTATCATCATTTTACTCTAGTTAATCGTGAGGCACGAGAAGCATCTGAAGTATTTATTTAAAAGGCTCATACCTGAGGAGCAGTTAAGATGGTGGAGTAGTAGTACGTGAAGCTCCCCTTTTCCCACAAGTGCAAAAATACATTTACATGTGGAAGGGTTCTTACAGAATATCTACTGAACACTGGCAGAATACCTCAGACTGCTGAAAGAGCAAGAAAATCTCCAGGTAACCGGATAGGAAAAAAGATTAAAAGGAAAATGAGAAAGGAATTGGGATGGGACCTGCCCCCCTGGGAGGAAGCTGTGGAAAAGGAAGGGGTCCTGCACCCTGGGAAGCCCCCTCACCAGCGAGATCTGCCCGGACAGAAGGGGAGCTTCAGAGCCTCAAAGGAGAGTGCTGCAGCCAGGGTAGAGGAAAACTGTCCAGATGGTCGTGGTGGCAACCTGAAATACCGGTCTGCTGGTGTGGGCAGGGAACGTGTTAGAACTCAGGCTTTCAGACATCAGACCTGGAGAGAGGACGGAGACTGGCTGTGCAGAAACAGCCTGGGAGATGGTGTTGGAATCTAGTGTGACCACAACTGAGGGTGTACATGGAGGAAGCCCAGGCCATCTTAGAAGCCAAGTGTCATTCTCTGGGGGCGGGATCCACCATTGTAGCCTTTTTCTTTGTGCACAGACTCACCGAGGGCAGGACCCTACCTGCTGCACTGTTTCCAGGTTTGGTTACAAACCACCACCTCCCCCCTTGCACACTGTAGCAGTGATCATGAACTGCCTCCACTCCCATTGCATGCTCCAGGGGTGCATCTGAGCCACCACCACCACCAAGACCCCCAGGACTGGGCACCGGCTGAAGCATCTGCACACTCCCTATCAAGGTGATAACAACCAGCACATGCTGAAGAAAGACATAACAGGCATCCACACTAAAAACAGCCCTCGTACCAAATATAGGAAATCCACACAAGCTAGACAAGGACAGGGCAACATGTGAATAGCCCTTCAGGACAACAGTAGATAACTGTTTCTTCTAAACTCAGAGTAAAAGAAATACAAGTAAAATGAAGACATAGAGGAACCACTCCCAGGTAAAAGACCAAGAGAATTCTCCTGAAAGAAAAAATGATGAAACAGGCCTTTGCAGTCTAATAGACATCAATTTCTAAAAGGAGATAATGAAAATACTAAAGGCAGCAAGAGAAAAACAGAAAAAGAGTTACAAGGGAACCCCTATAAGACTATTAGCTGATTTCTGTACAGAAATATTGCAGGCCAAAATCAAAGCTACAATGAACTATCATCTCACACTGGTCAGAATGGCCATCATCAAAAAGTCTACAAGAAATAAATACTGAAGAGGATGTGGAGAAAAGGGAACCCTCTTTCACTGTTGGTGGGAATGCAGATTGATAACAACCACTATGGAGTACAGTATGGAGATTTCTTTAAAAACTAGAATAAAACTACCATACGACCCAGCAATCCCACTACTGGGCATAAACCCTGAGGAAACCATAATTGAAAAAGACACATGTACCCCAATGTTCACTCCTGCACTATTTACAATACCTAGGACATGGAAGAAATCGTGATGTCTGTGGACAGATGAATGGTTAATGATGTTGTGGTATATATACACGATGGAATATTACCTTGCTATGAAAAGGAACACATTTGAGTCAGTTCTAGTGAGGTGGATGAACCTAGAGTCTATTATACAAAGTAAAGTAAGTTAGAGAAAGACGAATACTGTATATTAAGACATGTATATGGAATCTAGACAAGACAGTATCTATTATCCTACTTGCAGGGCAGCAAAGGAGACTCAGACATAAAGAACAGACTTTGGGATACATTGAAGGAAGGGGAGGGTGGGATAATTTGAGAGAATAGCATTAAAACATGCACATTTCATATGTAAAACAAATAACCAGTGGGATTTTGATGTATGACGCAGGAAACCCAAAGCCCACGCTCTGTGACAACCTAGAGGGATGGGGTGGGGAGAGAAGTGGGAGGAGGGTTCAAGAGGGAAGGGACATATGTATACCTATGGCTGATTCACGATGATGTATGGCAAAAATCATCACAATATTGTAATTATCCTCCAATTGAAAATTTAAAAAATATTGCAGGCCAGAGGGGCATGGCAAGATACATTCAAAATACTGAAAGAGAAAAATCTGTGATCTAGAATACTCTGCTCAGCAAGATTATTATTTAAAATAGAAGGAGAGAAAGAATTTCTCAGACAAGCAAAAACTAAAAGAATACAGCAATACTAAGCCTATCTTAAAGGAAGTATTGAAAGGTCTTCTCTAAATAGAAAAGAAGTAAAAATCTGTAGGAAAGAGAAAATCACAGTTGGAAAGTAAATCATTTAAATAATCCAGTACACAATTTAAAAATTCTATGAAAGTAATGATCACCACAATGAACAGCAAAAGGATGAACATGAAGATGTAAAAGAGGACATCAAAATCATAAAATGTGGGGAAGGAGAGTAAGAACATATAGTTTTGTTTTCCCTAGAATGTGTTTGAGTCTATATGACTACCAGTCCAAAGCAAGTAGATATAGAAAGGGATTAACATACTTAAAGACCAGGGTAGCCACAAATTAGAAACATACAATAGATTCATAAAATACCGAAAAGAAGAGCACGTAATTATAATACAAAAGAAATAAAAGGAAAAAGGGAAAAGAAGAAATATAGTCAATGATAAAAGTTTAAAATGGAAATAAATACAAAGCTTGAATACATGTGTGTCAATAATTACCTTAAATGGCAATGGACTAAATGCTTCAATCAAATGGCACAGGGTGGCAAATTGAATAAAAAACATGAGCCTACAATATGCTGCCTACAAGATCCCACTTCAGGGCAACAAACACACAGATTCAAAGTGAAGGGATGGGAAAAGACTTCATGCAAATGGAAAAGACAAGAAAACAGGAGTCTCAATACTCATATCAAAATAGACTTTAAGACAAGGGCCATAAAGAAAAAGGACACCCAATAATGAAAAAAGGATCAGTACAACAGGATTTTACACTTGTCAGCCTAGATGCACCTAATGTAGGAGTACCTTAATACATAAATACTAACAGACATAATGGGAGAAATAGACATGGATACAATAAGTAGGATGCTTCAACACCTCACTCACATCAATGGACAGATCTTCTAGACAGAATTAGTAACAAATACAATAGACACAGTTAGACTTAATTGACATTATCAAGACATTACATCCAAAAAACCCCACAGAATACACAATCTTTTCTAGTGCACATGGAACATTCTCTAAGACTGACCACATACTGGGCTTCCCTGGTGGCTCAGCTGGTAAAGAATCTGCCTGCAATGCAGGAGACATGGGTTCCATTCCTGGGTTGGGAAGATCCCCTGGAGAAGGGAATAGCTACCCACTCCAGTATTCTGGCCACATACTAGGGCACAAAACAAGCCTCAACAAATTTAAGGGTATAGAAATTATCTCAGGCGTCTTTTCTGACCACAAAAAAACATAGAACTAGAAATTAACCACAGAAAAAGAAATGAGAAAAAAAGATTACATGGAGATTAAACAACATGCTACTAAAAAACCAATGGGTCATCAATGAAAGCAATTAAAAAATATCTTGAGACAAATGACAATGAAAACATAGCTATACAAAGTCAATAGGATGCAGCAAAAACAGTTCTGAGACAAGTTCATAGTAATACAGGCCTTCCAAAGGAAAAAAAAGAGAAAAATCTCAAGTAACCTAATCTACCATTTAAAAGAATCAAAAAGGAAGAACAAACAAAACCTGAAGTCAGAGGTAGGAAATAATAAAGATCAGAGAAGAAATAAAAGATCTTAACAAATAGGAAAAAAACCACTAAAACCACGAGCAAGTTCTTTGAAAGGATAAATAAGATTAACACATCTCTGGCCAGGCTCGCCAAGATAAAAAGAGAGAGAACCCAAATAAGCACATTAAGAAATCAAAAAGGAAACATAACAGGCGATTCCACAAAAACAGAAATATGGATCATTGGCACAAAATAGCCCAGAAATAAACCCATACACCTATGGCAAATTAATCTTTGACAAAGGAGGCGTGTGTATATGCTAAGTCATTTTAGTCCTGTCTGACTCTTTGCAACCCTATGGACTGTAGCCCATCAGGCTCCTCTGTCCATGGAATTCTCTAGGCAAGAACACTAGAGTGGGTGCTATGCTCTCCTCCAGGAGAAGCCATACAATGGGAAAAAGACAGTGTCTTCAGCAAGTGGTCTTGAGAAAGTTGAACAACCACATGTAAATTAATGTAGTTACAATACACTCTCTCACCATACACATACACACACACAAATCAAAATGGCTTAAAGACTTAAACATAAGATATGACACCATAAAACTCCTAGAAAAGATCATAGGCAAAACATTCTCTGGCATAAATCATAGCAATGTTTTCTTAGGTCAATCTCCCAAAGCAATAGAAATAAAAACAAAAATAAATGGGACCTAATCAAAGTTACAAGCTTTTGAATAGTAAAAGAAACCACAAACAAAATGAAAAGACAGCCTACAAGGTGGGAGAAAAATTTGCAAAAGATGTAACCAACAAGGGCCTAATCTCCAAAATATATAAACAACTCACACAACTGAACAACAAAAAAACAAACTAATCCAAAAAACGGGCAGAAAATATAGACATTCCTCCAAAAGAAATACAGATGGCAAACAGGCACATAAATAGATGCTTAGTTCAGTTCAGTCGNCAGGCTCCTCCATCCACAGGATTTTCCAGGCAAGAGTACTGGAGTGGGGTGCCATTGCCTTCTCCGAATTCTCACTGAGGTGTTAGCAATTCACAAGTTACCTTTTCCCAGAGAAAGAACCTGGAGAGGGCCAGGTTGGCTCAGAGGAATACCCTTATGTTGGTGCAGTCTCGCAAGGTGTCAGCTGGAGAAAGGAGATATTCGGGGAGAGAGAAGCCCCCAGCCTCACTCTGGGGGCACACCGCCTGGGCAAGGCACTCACACAGGGTCACAGCATTGAGCATGCCTGTGTATGGCATGGCACCCACAAACTGGTACAGGAGACCCACGCGATCCTGGATGGCGCCCTTCGGCACATCCTTCCCGAGTCGTAGAAGGAAGAAAATGACGAACAGACCCATGATCATATTCTGAGTGAGACGCATCGTCACTGCCAGCTTATTTCTCAGTAAGTTTCTCATCACTCTCCTGAAAGCCAAACAACCCCGTTTCAATTGCTTTTCTTTTTTGGGTGGATGTCTATCCATCTAAAATGGGGTGAGGCTCTTACCTCAAGAGAACACACAGTTTAGAAAGGGCTCCAGGTGAATCTCTGGTTTTGAAAGGAATCTTTGGTAATGTTTTCAGATGTTTTGTTCTTTCAATAGCCTCCAAGGTTTTGTGATACATTGCTGATTCTTTGTAGGCAGATTCAATCATCTGGACTCTTTTGTAGGTTTCTATTTCTCTTTCTTTGCTTTGGGTATCCACTGATGTCAGGTCCACTGAAATTTTTTTGCCACACAAGAAACACATGTGCTTTTAAATGCATATATAAATACACAATGGCTAATATATGTTTCATCATTGATTTAGGAGTTCTAGCCATAATACTTCATCTCATCAAAATAATACCTGTTATTAATGCCCACCTATAAAAATATTTTTCAATATTTTAAAGCTATCAGCAGGGCCATGAGGATCCCCATAGGCCTGTCTGGGAGAATCCAGAAGTTCAGCTAGTTTTCCTCTGATCAAGTAGAAGGGCACCATTTCAAGAGAGATCCCCCACCTCATTCTGATAGGTCATCTATGGCAAGTTAATTGACTTGGCCAAATTAATATTTTGAAGAGAAAAACACCAGAACAAAAGCAGAAATAAAATCCACTTGTACAGGTGTCATTTAAGCAGGAAGCTGAGATGAGAAGGTTTTAAAAACATTTATGATCAGGAATGTGAAAGAAAAACTTACTATAGAAATCAAAAGGGTTTGAATGTTCAGGACAAGGGTAACCACAGCCACTGAAGAAATCAAGCATTTCNTGTCATTTAAGCAGGAAGCTGAGATGAGAAGGTTTTAAAAACATTTATGATCAGGAATGTGAAAGAAAAACTTACTATAGAAATCAAAAGGGTTTGAATGTTCAGGACAAGGGTAACCACAGCCACTGAAGAAATCAAGCATTTCCATCGGTGTCCCACAGAAAACCAGCTCTCCGCAGCTCAGGATGGCGATTTTGTCAAAGAGCTGATCGAACAACAGACAGTGTGTAACCAGCTAACTTCATCCTTGTGGAAAACAAGTCTCAAGCAGTCAGCCCTTTGACTGTCTCAGCCATTCATGAGTACTCTTACTGTGGCCATCGAAGCCACTCAAAATGCATCCCTACTCTTTCCAGCCTGGCTTGCCACTGTGGATCATGCAGCCTCCCAGCTTGCACCCAGCATCATGTCTAGGATAGAAAACAATTCATGGACCTGGTCAGACAACCAGGGTTTGAGTCCCACCTGTGCCCCTAAGTGAGAGACCTTGGACAAAGTTTTTTAAAATCTCAGATCTTCATCTATAAAAATCGAATAATAGCTGCCTGCAAGGATCCTGAGAGATTAAGGTGAGATTTTTGGATAGGAAATCTGTATGATTTAGAGGAAAAACACAGACTTGAAAGCCAACTATTAGTAGAATATGAAGGCCACTTCCAGCTTTTTATTAACTGTGATGTTGGCTCCATTATGTATCATTTCTAAGTCTCACTCTTTCTCTCTGTAAAGTGAAAATACTGGTATCTACCTCAAAGGGTTGTGGTGTGGATTAAATGAGCTAGTGCATAGAAGCTGTCTGGAATGTGGTAGTTGTTTCAGCACCTTATGGTAGGTGCTGAAAGAACTAAGTTTCCAACCTCTGCCTTTCCCAAATCCAGAGCTATTGGTTTCAATTGCTCTGGTTTAGGTAGATCCCTGCTTCCCGGTGACACTAGTGGTAAAGAACCTGCCTGCCAATGAAGGTAGATGTAAGAGATGTGGGTTCGATCCCTGGGGTGGGAAGATCTCCTGGAGGAGGGCATGGCAATGCACTCCAGTATTCTTGCCTGGAGAATCCAATGGATAGAGGAGCCTGGCGGGCTACAGTCCATGGGGTCGCAGAGTCGGACATGACTGAAGTGACTTAGCACACCTGCATGTGAGTAGATCTCAGCCCAGCACACATATACCCACCCGTGACGAGTTGAGCTGGAACAAGAGACATTGCCCTCACCTGGAAGAGCTCAGAGCGGGGCTGGTGGATGGTGAGGATCACGATGCGGTCCCTGCGAGCCAGCTCTGCTAGGAGGACGACGATCTGATTTGCAGTCATGCAGTCCAGACCGGTGGTTGGCTCATCAAACAGCATGACCTCTGCAGGCAAAGAAAGGCCAAACATCTGAGTCTCTGCCAAGCTTGCACTCTGTGCTCTAGATTCAGAAAGTTGAATAGTTTCTTACGTGCTGTCTTGTCCCACCCAAACAAATGCAGCTGGAGCCCAAGAGAAAACAACTGATCTGGGAGGGCCCAATTCCCAACTCCTGAGTACATTTCAGCCTCAGTCCTTGCGGGCACAAGGCAGCAACCAGATCAGTCCTCTCACATGGCACTATGGACCGTTTTGGCTCCATCTGAGGTTAGGGTATCCCAGAAACCATAGACGGCAGCCCACCAGGCTCCCCCGTCCCTGGGATTCTCCAGGCAAGAACACTGGAGTGGGTTGCCATTTCCTTCTCCAATGCGTGAAAGCAAAAACTGAAAGTGAAAGTGAAGTCGTGTCTGACTTTTAGTGACCCCATAGACTGCAGCCTACCAGGCTCCTCCATTNCCTGGGATTCTCCAGGCAAGAACACTGGAGTGGGTTGCCATTTCCTTCTCCAATGCGTGAAAGCAAAAACTGAAAGTGAAAGTGAAGTCGTGTCTGACTTTTAGTGACCCCATAGACTGCAGCCTACCAGGCTCCTCCATTCGTGGGATTTTCCAGGCAAGAGTACTGGAGTGGGGTGCCATTGCCTTCTCTGAAAGGCTGAGAAGAGGCTGGTTAAAAGGACACAATCTCAAAATTATAGTAAGTGAAGTAAGTCAGAGGAAGACAGATACTATGTAGTATCACTTATACATGAAATCTAAAATATGACACAAATGCACTAATCTACGAAACAGACCCACAGATATAGACAGGTGGTTGCCAAGGGGGAGGGGATGTAGGAAGCGATGGATTGGGAGTTTGGGATTAGCAGATGCAAAGTATTATATATACATGAATAAATAACAAGGTCTACCTGTATAATACAGGGAACTATGTTCAATATCCTGTGATAAATCATAATGGAAAAGAATACAAAGAAGAATGTATATATGTAATACTGAACCATTTTCAGGTATAGCATAAATTAACATTGTAAAGCAACTATACTTGAATAAAATAAATTTTAAAAAGACACAATCTCACTTCATGTCTAGCACTTTCCAATACCAATTGGGTTTTCGCACTGCAAAAAAACTCTGACCTATGAAACAAAGTCCAAGATGGGGCAGGGATTTAAGTTCTTTAGAGGGTTTAATTGTAGCTTATTTCTACCCAAGAAGTATGGGGGCTCTTAAGAACATCCCTCTTCTTTGCTCTGAAGAGCAGGCAGTCTTGATCTACCTCAATGTAAAGAAAGTATGCAGATCTATTCTGTCTTCTTCCAAGTGTACAGAAGTGACAAAGTTTCCCCAGGTATTGGAGAAGATGACCAAGGGAGGCAGGAAAGATGGCTACCTCATCTTGGTGGCCCTTCCTCCAGTATACATACTTTCTCATACATCTCTCAAAGTTCTATTTTAATTCCTACCATTTCATAAATACTTCTAGTCATACCAAAACTCACTGCCTCTCCAGAGCAGACACAGTGGCACTACCCCAGTGAGAAGTGAGGATGGATAGGGCAGGGTCCATATTCAAGGAAGACCTTAAGTGAACATCAGCACAGAAGCAGTGCTTCCAAGCCTATGAGCTGTTTTATACTTGGATGATGGAATCACCTTAGAACTATATAATATTTCCAAAGAAACTGGCTCCCAGTTTGAAAACCTCAGTGGCTTCAGTTCAACACAACCCACTTTCCAAATGGAGACTTGTGAAGAAAGGGCTGAAAATGTCTGCAGACATGTGGAAGAGGCCAGGCAGCAGCCAGTAGCAGTTCTGGGTCCCACTTACTGGGATCCTGGAGGAGCTGGGCTGCAATGGAGACCCGGCGCCTCTCGCCATGGGAAATTCCCCCAAAGCTGTAGTTGCCAATCAGTTGATCTGCCACGTGGCTCAAACTCAGCTCCGTCATGACTGCCTCTACCTGTAAGACACAACATCCAGGAAGGCTGGTCACTGCTGGGTTGCTGTTCCAACTCATAGGCTGTGGATGGCAGGGGAGAGGCAACACACTTCTCTTGAGTGCTTGGGTCACTTTGAGACTCACCACAGCCTAGGAAAAGCACCCTTAATATAGAAGAATCCAATTTGGTTTAAATCACAATGGGTTTCCCAGTGGCTCTTTGGTAAAGAATTTGCCTGTCAAGCAGGAGACGTGGGCTCAGTCCTTGAGTTGGGAAGATCCCCTGGAGAAGGAAACGGCAAGCCACTCCAGTATTCTTGCCTGGGAAATCCCATGGACAGAGAAGCCTGGTAAGCTACAGTCCATGGGGTCTCAAAGAGTCGAACACGACTTATCAACTAAACAACAACAAATTGGATTAAAATAAATAATATGAGTTTGTTTTCCCCGAAAGATCTTAGAGCAACAAAAACTGCTTCCATTAGTTTCAGGGAAATTCAGTAGGAAACAATGGAGATTTTGTTGAACTCCTGTTTTCAGATGCTACAGTTAGTCCAGCCCATAAGAAAACCCCCAAAGGCGTAGTTATGATACAGCTTAATTTTTTAATCTTTTGTTTTTGAAACTTTATTATAATAAATGTTTCATATGTTTAAGAAAAGATTCAATTTCGTTTGAACTAAACCTCACTTTTCCTCTGTAACCCAAATAAGTCCTGGAGTCCCATGTGATCCAATCTCACTGTGGTTTTGGATCAAATATAATCCAGCTATCAAAAATAATTAAAAACAAAGCCAATCTTTATTTAAATCTCTTTAAGGACTTTAAAAGGGACCTAGTTTATAATCTCCAGCCACACTTTAAAAAATTCCTTTTTCTCAATTCTTGTCACCCTGCTTATCTTATACCCTACAGCTCCCNCTTTAAAAGGGACTTAGTTTATAATCTCTAGCCACAAGGACTTTAAAAGGGACCTAGTTTATAATCTCCAGCCACACTTTAAAAAATTCCTTTTTCTCAATTCTTGTCACCCTGCTTATCTTATACCCTACAGCTCCCTGAAACCCTCTCCTTACTCAACTCCCCAAAACAATAACCAGTAAAAAAATTCTTTACTGACTCTCAAATCAAGGTTGACTTTTTCCCTCCCTCTCCCTCTTTTCTTTCTCAGCTTATCCCCTCTCCAGAGACTCTTCAAAAATCTCTATTTCTGGCTCCCTTTTGATTGAGTACCCTTCTCTGCACTAGACCCTGGGGAAAGCAGATAGAAAGAGACTGAGAATACTTATATATAAGGCAATGAGTTGTTCCCATACATCTCTAATGAGATTGTGTTTCTTTTACAATGAAAAAAGAAATAAAATACCACATTAAAAAATAACAACAACAACAAACTAAACTGGAGTAAGAGAGGGAATAACTTATGGAACAAAGTTCCACAGGAAACAGGGAGTCAGAGCAAAACACAAAGCTTTCACCAAAAGCTTTCACATCTGAAACAGACACAAAGGAATAATCAGGTGGTTAAAAATGCGTAAGCAAGCCGGTATGATCTGTACTGGAAAATAGAAGGGTGTTTTCTTGCCATTAGAGTGGAAGGATTCTGGAACTGAGTTTCACTTGACATGGCAGGGTTTACACGTGCACCAGCCAGGACAGATTTCTGAGCATCACTTTCATCTGTTCTGCAACAACAAGGAGTAAAGCTTGCCCCTCCTGGTTCAGAAGGGATGGAGAGAGGAGACACTTACTAAATGTTTCACATGTCACTGGCTAGAAGCCTCTCCCATGTTTTGCAAACTGCACTGAGAACAGAATAATTCTCAGAGTCTTGGAAGGGACCACGAGGATCATTGGGATCATCAATCCTCTCCAGGCTATGTGATTTCACATAAACGGATTCTTTCTTCATATCAGCTCCAGGAAAGATGCATCATTACTCCATTACAGGGAAGAAAAGTCCATAGACTGCCAAAGGTCACAGCATTAACAAATGGCAGAGCTTGGACTGAGAAGGAACCATGTGGGTTCTCAAGTGGTCCAAGAAGTATAAGGGCAGGCACAGTCTGCCCACGTCAACCAAGGCTTTAAGTTTGGATTTGCAGAGGACAGAAGCAGATCTGTTGCACTTTCTGCTCTGTCTAGTCAAGGCTATGGTTTTTCCAGTAGTCATGTATGGATGTGAGAGTTGGACTGTTAAGAAAGCTGAGCACCGAAGAATTGATCTTTTGAACAGTGGTGTTGGAGAAGACTCTTGAGAGTCCCTTGGACTGCAAGGAGATCAAACCAGTCAGTCCTAAAGGAANCGTGGCACACAGACCGGAATGCCAGCACCTGCAGGACGTAGGAGCAGCAGTCCTGGAACTGCTCTCTGTGCAGCTCCTGGCCGTTCACGAACACCTCCCCACGCAAGGTCCCCGTGCGCCGCAGCCTCCCGGACATGGCGTCCAGCAGCGTGGTTTTCCCCGAGCCTGGGAGGCGACAAGAGAGGGCCTCACAGGAACTTCCCGAGACCCTCGGTGAACCCGCCGTCCAGCCCTGACTTGCTCTCCCTTTGGCTTCGTGGGCCAGACTCAGGGCTGGAATGAGACCTTCCAGCTTGTGCCCTTTCAGTGACAGGGGCTGAGCTGTTTCCCTCCTGCAGGCCTGAGCTGGAAGAGCTCTGTCTGCCTGTTTATTCTCTTTTAAAGCTGCTTGAGGCTGAAAAAGAAAACACAGGATCAGACTCAAATGAAAACCATGGCTCTTGGAAGCATTTGGATTCTAGGGCATTTGAATTTCTTTTTGTGACTCCCTGGGATCCTCTGCTGGTTCCTTGATATAAGGGACTCAGCCCAGAGCCTCGCTAGTGTGGCTGAGTACCAGCAGCATCAGCACCATCTGAGAGCTTGTCAGAAATGCAGAATCTCAGGCTCCAACTCCTAACTCAGATTCTGCATTTTAACAAGATGTCTGGGTAGTTCTCATGCATATTCGAGTGTGAGAAGCACTAGCTTAGTGAGTCCTTCAGTAAAAACCAAGTTGGCCTCAGCCTACACTGAGAGCCTTGAGCATAACTCAGCGGGTTGTTGCTAAGAACTTTCCCACGAGATGGGATGAACTAACTTCCCTGTACTGGAGTGTTGGAAGGTGAGGTTTCTCCTGGTTTGCTTTGTCTAGGGTTAGAGTGATCTCTTAGGGTAAGACACCAGCTGGCCCTTCCCATTCTTGTTGGACACAAGCATACATGGGCCCAGTTCATAGGGACAGGAATAGGAGTCACCAGGCCTTTCCTGAGTAAGGCTGTTAAGAAGTTAGAATGAGTAATAGAGGAAATTATCAGGAAGCTCTGGGCTGAGACGATGGCAAGATAATTCTACTGAGGATGTGACGACTTGTGCAAAACAAAAGAAAGGATCTTTTGTTCAAATATTTTAAAGAAACTGCTGGTTTTCTCTGAGGGGTGCAAAGATGAAAAGCCAAGCTCCTGGAGCACTGGTTTTCTTATCTGACCCACGACTGACAAAGCTCAGAATCAGCCCCAGTGTGCTCAGGTAGAGGTCAGCGTGGGGAAGGGAGCAGAGTGATTGAAAAGAAACAAAATGTGACTTCACTGGGGCTGTATTTCAGAATGTGCCCTGAAGTTTCTCAGTCACAATATTAAGCTTTGTCTGTGGTTCTTCTAACTAGGAGCTCCCCTAGCCTTACATTTCTAGCATCCTGTCTCAACTCTAATAGACCCTCCAACAGCCTAAAGCCCCGATTCCAGTTCCACCACTACCTCAGAACTAGCCTCCTTCTTGGGGCTGGTTTCTCTGTGTGTTGTTTGACCTCTCAGCTGCATTTGATGCTGTTGCTTGCCCTCTTCTGTAAATCTCTCTCTTGGCTCGAGTGCCACCTCATCCTCTTGGTTTAATCCTGTCAGTCTGGGTGCTCCTTCTCAGCCTCCTATGGGTGACCCTCAGGGTTCCTCTCACGTCACACATCCTCAGTGAGCAATGGTGAGCAACTACTTGCTTCTCAGCACGTGAGGGAACCGCTTTAGGTGGAGCTTCTCCAGCTCCATTCAAGCCTTCAGATGACTGCAGCCCCAGCTGACATCTGACTACACCTCATGAGAGACCGCAGACAGAAGTATCCAACCGAGGCATACCAAATTTCTGACTCGTAGAAACACCGAGAGATACTACCTGATTTTTATTATTTTAAGTCACTTAGTTTGGGTATTTTTTAAACATGAAAATAGGTAACTAATACTGTCTTTTGTTTAAACATGTGTTAAATATTTAGTAACTCATTTCTGGGGGTACCAGGAGGATAACAAAGCTCAAGCAAAAAAGGGTATGAGAAACTAGTGTGCATAATCAGTGAAGAAAAGAAGATTGGAGTAAATTGCAAAGTTACATGGTTAATACCTTAGGATGTGACACCAAACGTTCAGGTAACAAAAGAAAAAATAGACAAACTGGACTTCATGAAAATTTTAAACCTACACTTTTCAACAAAGACATTATTCATAGTGTACAAAGGTAGTCCACAGAATGACAGGAAAATATTTGCAGATTTATATCTGATAAGGGATTAACATTACAGAGAGAACTTCTAAAATTCAACAAACAAACAAACCACCTGATTCAAGACTGGGTAAAGGACTTAGGGAAACAGAAATCAAAACTACTGTGAGATATCCCCTCACACCTAATAGCTACTATCAAAACAAACAAACAAAACAGAAAATAACAAGTGTTGGCTAAGATATGGAAAAATTGGAACCCTTGTGAACTGTGGCTGGGAATATAAGATGGTACAGCCACTGTGGAAAACAGTATGGTGGTTTCTATAAAAACTGAAAATAGAATATGATCTAGCAATTCCACTTCTGGGTATATACCCTAAAGAACAGAAAAACAGGGTCTCGAAGAAATATTGGTACACCCTTTTTCACAGCAGCATTATTCATGATAACTAAAATGTGGAAGGAAAGTGTCCATTAGTGGCTGAATGGATAAGCAAACTATGGTCTGCACATACAATGGAATATGATTCAACCTTAAAAATTAAGGAGATTCTGCAATATGCTGCAACATGGATAGACACTGCACACACTATGCTACCTGAAATAAGCTAGTCACAAAAAGATAAAGATTGTATGATTCCACATATTGAGGTACTTAGAGTAGTATGGGACATAAGCACACTTTCATAAGGACAGAAAGTGTAGTGATGGTTGCCAGGACTGAAAGAAGGGCAAAAAGGGAGTTATTCTTTAATGGGAATATAGTTTCCACTTTACAAGATGAAAAATTGTGGGGATGGATGTCAGTGATGTTTGCACAACTATGTGAATGCATTTAATATGACTGAATTGTATACTTAAAAATGGTTAACATGGTACACACAAAAAACAGTCAAAATGGCTTAACAACTTATATATGAGACATGATACCATAAAATTCCTAGAAGACAATATAGGCAAAACATTCCCTAACATAGATTATAACAATGTTTTCTTAGGTCAGTTTCCCAAGGCAAAAGAAAAGCAAAAATAAATAAACCTAGTCAAACTTATAAGCTTTTTCATGGCAAAGGAAACCATAAACAAAATGAAAAGACAATCTATTGGCTAGGAGAAAATATTTGCAAACATGTGACCAACCAGGGCTTAATTTCCAAGATATACAAACAGCTCATATAGCTCAATAAAATAAACAATTAAAAAACGGGTGAAAGACCTAAATAAACATTTCTCTAAAGAAAACATATGGATGGCCAACAAGCACATGAAAAGATGCTCAACATAACTAATTTTTAAAGAAATGCAAGTCAAAGCTACAATGAGGTATCACTTCACACCAGTCAGAATGGCCATCATGAGAAAGTCTGTGTAATAAATGACGATCGAGGGGGTGTGGCAAAAAGGGGACCGTCCTACTGTCCCACCATTGGTGGGAATGCAAATGTTACAGCTACAATAGAAAACAGTTATGGAAGCTCATTTAAAAACTAACAGCTATCACATAATCCAGCAATCCCACTCTTGGGCATAGGTCCAGAAAAGATGAAAACTCTAGTTCAATAAGATATACACATCCCAGTGTTCATAGTGACACTATTTATAATAACAAAGACATGGAAGCAACCTATGTGTCCACAGACAGATGAATGGATAAAATGAGGTATGTATGCTACTGCTAAGTCACTTCAGTCGTGTTCAACTCTGTGTGACCCCATAGACGGCAGCCCACCAGGCTCCCCTGTCCCTGGGATTCTCCAGGCAAGAACACTGGAGTGGGTTGCCATTTCCTTCTCCAGTGTGTGAAAGTGAAAAGTGAAAGGGA
>SJYV01002182.1:1115452-1126742 GCA_006410875.1 Neotragus pygmaeus
GACCCTTAGCATGGACTGCAGCCTACCAGGCTCCTCCATCCATGGGATTTTCCAGGCAAGAGTACTGGAGTGGGGTGCCATTGCCTTCTCCAAATTCTCACTGAGTTGTTAGCAATTCACAAGTTACCTTTTCAATATCTATGTATAGATATTGATATATGTTTACATATATCTATGTATACACACACACATAGGAATATTACTCAGCCATAAAAAAGAATGAAATAATGCCATCTGCAGCAATAGAAACTGAGAGATTATCATACTAATTAAACCAGAATTAAATACAGAATTAAGTCAGACAGAGAAAGACAAATATCATGTGATACCACTAATACGTGGAATCTTAAAAAATGATACAAATGAACTTATTTACAAAATAGATAACAGACTCACAGACATAGAAAATTAAACCTATGCTTACCAAAGGGGAAATGGGGGCAAGGGAGGGATACATTTAGGATCTGGGATTAAACATACACTCTACTTATATAAAATACATAAATAACAAGAATGTACTGTATGGCACAAGAAACTATATTCAGTATCTTATAATAGCCTACAATGAAAAAGAATCTGAAAAAGAACATATACAATTGAATCTCCTTGCTTCACACTTGAAACTTAACACAACATTGTCAACTGTACTTCAGTAAAAAATTGACAAATAAAATGGTTAAAATGGCAAAGTTTATATTACACATATTTTACCACACTAAGGAAAAGGAAAAAAAAAAAAAGGTTAATGCCCTCCAGGGCAATTAAAACCATGACCTTCAGGATTATCTCTTCTAGAAGGACAAAAGTCATCTGTAACTAGTCTTCTGCAAAGGAGCATGCAGCCTAGAGTCTAAGAATTACATGATAGATAATAATGAGTTGAATAAAATTACCTTCCCCCAGAGAGCGGCTGACTATAGGCAGGGTTGCATTAGACCATTCTCTAGTGGGACTGTGAACACCTAAGTCATCTTCTGCCTCACTAGTAAAGATTTGATAAAAATACCACTTTTGATAAGACACCAATGAAATCATGTTATGAAACACTAAAAGTAATTCATAGAATTAATTCATTTGCTTAATCATTTATTCAGCAAATACTTATTAAGCACATACTATGTGGCAAGCCCTGTCCTAGATATTGAGGATCCATCAGGGAAAAAAAAAGACCAAGCTCCCACCCTCATGGAACTTGAAGTCTACCAAGAATTCACGTTCAGTACAAAAGGATGGAGAGTCATTAACCATGGTAAGCAATCATCAGAAACCCGCCCATGAGCCCCTAGAACAGGGGGCCCCACCCTGTTCTGCTGAGATGTGTATGAATCGTGATACTGGCCTGTGGGGCACCCTTCCAAGAAGTGGGTTCAATTCCTTGTTGTGCTACATGCCACCCCTTTTATCCTACACAGAGAAGGCAGCAAGTGACAATATTATAGGAATAACTCAGCTTTTCTCTTTAAAGAGGTATAATTATCAAAAGGGAAATTAGGATGACCCTGGGTGTTATGGTACATGCACACAATTAGAAATGGTTAAAAATTGAAAAAAAGAAAATGAAAGGAGGGACTTGCTTAGTGGTTCAGTAGTTAGGACTCTGCATTTTTCAATGCTGAGGCCATGGGTTCAATCCCTCATTGGGGAACTAAGATCCCATGAGCTATGTGGCATGGGCCAAGAGAAAACAAAATGAACGGAAATCTCAGGAAAGTGGAACCCTTCTCATCAATGAATTCCTTTCACCTCATCTTAACAGCACTACTGCTACCACCCAGTTGTTCTCCCCATCCCCTGACTGTAGTAGGAGAGTGGCTGTGGATGTAACTCCCTGAGCCGAAAGAGGCTGACCACACTTAACTTCTATCACAGAATCACACTGCCCATCTCTATCGAAAAGAGCAATGCAAGTGGAGAGTAGCTGAAAGCGTCAACAATTTGCAAGCAAGAACCCAATCAAAACAGGCTCCTGGGAAGCAAATTTGTCAGAATCTTTCAACCTTAAAATGTGCAGGATAACCTAGTATAGTGGACCCTGTGACGTGCCACATGGATGCCCTCTTCAGGGCCAACACATCCTTTCCCCCAAAGCTGTGCATCCTTAGCTGTGACCCTCACAGAGCGTTGCCCCAGCCCCAAAGTGCTGCACCCTCGCCTGCAGTGACTGGCTGATGTGGGGAAAGAGGAGGGGAAGAAGAAGGTAGAGAAAGAGCATGTAAATAACCCCAGTGTAATCTGTAATATTTAGGGTGGGTTTTTTTTTCCGGGGGGGAAAAAAAAAAGGATCTGAAGTAAATATGGTATAAAGTTAAGATTTGATAAACCTAGTTGTTAAGACAGGAATATTATTACCTCTCTATCTTGTCTGTGTGTTTAATTGAAGTGAGTGAAAGTCACTCAGTCGTGTCTGACTCTTTGCAACCCCATGGAATAGTCTATAGAATTCTCCAGGCCAGAATACTAGAGTGGGTAGCCTTTCCCCTCTCCAGGGGATCTCCCCAATCTGTGTATTTAAAATACATCATAATTTTTAAAAGACCAATGCACATGGGGGGTAAACGGCATCTTTGTGCTTATTCAATTCCTATTCCCGTTTCCAGGAAGGGAAACTGTGTTTACCAAGCACCTCTATATGCCAAGCACTATGTTAGGTGATTTTCTCTGAAACAGGAATTAACTTACATGTTCAGCAGGATGTCATTTTTTTCAAGGATCTTTCTAAAGATTCTTTAAACCTTTAGATGGTTCTCTGAAGACCTATAAGACCTTCTAGAACTAACACCAAAAAAAAAAAAAAAAAAGATGTCCTTTTCATCACAGAGGATTGGAATGCAAAAATAGAAAGTCAGGAGATACCTGGAGTAAGAGGCAAGTTTGGCCTTGGAGTACAAAATGAAGCAGGGCAATGGCTAACAGAGTTTTGCGAAGAGAATGAGATGATCATAATGATCATACCAAACACCCACCTCCAACAACACAAAAGACGACTCTACACGTGGACACCACCAGATGGTCAAAACTGAAATCAGGTTGATTGATTATCTTCTTTGTAGCCAAAGATGGAGAAGCTCCTCACAGTCAGAAAAAACAAGACCGGGAGCTGATTGTGGCTGAGATCATGGGTTCCTAATCGCAAAATTCAGGCTTAAATTAAAGAAAGTAGGGAGAAACACTAGACCATTAAGGTATGACTAAAATCAAATCCCTTATGATCATACAGTGGAGGTGACAAATAGATTCAAGGGATTAGATCTGGTAGACAGAGTGCCTGATGAACTACAGATGGAGATTCATAACATTGTACAGGAGGTGGTGACCAAAACCACTCCCAAGAAAAAGAAATGCAAGAAGGCAAAGTGGTTGTCTGAGGAGGCCTTACAAATAGCTGAAAAAGAAGAGAAGGGAAAGGCAAAGGAGAAAGGGAAAAATATACCCAACTGAACGCAGAGTTCCAGAGAATAGCATGGAGAGATAAAAAGCCTTAAGTGAACAATGCAAAGAAATAGAGGAAAACAATAGACTAGGAAAGACTAGAGATCTCTTCAAGAAAAGTGGAGATACCAAGGGAATATTTCATGCAAAGATGGGCACAATAAAGGACAGAAAAGGCAAGGACCTAACAGAAGCAGAAGAGATTAAGAAGGGGTGGCAAGAATGCCCAGAAGAACTATAAAAAGGTCATTATGACACAGATAACCACTATGGCGTGGTCGCTTACCTAGAGCCAAACATCCTTAAATGTGAAGTCAAATGGGCCTTAGGAAGGAATACTACAAACAAAGCTAGTGGAGGTGATGGAATTCCAGCTGAGTTATTTCAAATTCTAAAAGATGCTGCTGCTAAAGTGCTGCACAACAAATTTGGAAAACTCAGCACTAGCCATAGGACTAGGAAAGGTCGGTTTTCATTCTAATCCCAAAGAAAGGCAATGCCAAAGAATGCTCAAACTACTGTACAATTGCACTCATTTCACATTCTAGCAAGGTAATGCTCGAGAGCCTACAAGCTAGGCTTTATTAGTACGTGAACCGAGAACTTCCAGATGTACAAGCTGGGTTTAGAAAAGTCAGAGGAACTAGAGATACAATTGCCAACATTCGTTGGGTCATACAAAAAGCAAGGGAATTCCAAAATACATCTACTTCTGCTTCATTGACTATGCTAAAGCCTTTGACTATGTGGATCACAACAAACTATGGAAAATTCTGAAAGAGATGGGAATACAAGACCACCTTTCCTGCCTCCTGAGAAACTGTATGCAGGTCAAGAAGCAACGGTTAGAATCTTACATGGAAGAACTAAGCAATTAAAAATTGAGAAAGAATATATTGTCACCCTGCTTATTTAACTTACATGAAAGTATATCATGCAAAATGCAAGGCTGGATAACTCACAAGCTGGAATGAAGATTTCTGGGAGAAATGTCAACAACTTCAGATATGCAAATGAGACCACTCTAATGACGGAAAGTGAAGAGAAACTAAAGAGCCTCTTGAGGAGAGTGAAAGAGAAGAGTGAGAAATCTGGCTTAAAACTCAACATTCAAAAAACTGAGATCATGGTACCTGGTCCCATCACTTCATGGCAAATAGGGAAAAATGGAAACAGTGAAAGACTTTATTTTCTTGGGCTCCAAAATCACTGCAGATGGTGACTACAGCCATGCAATTAAAAGACACTTGCTCCTTGGAAAAAAAGTTATGACAAACCTAGACAGCATATTAAAAAGCAGAGACATCACTTTGCTGGCACAGGTCAAAGCTATGGTTTTTCCAGTAGTTGTGTATGGATGTGAGAGTTGGGCCATAAAGAAGACTGAGGGTTGAAGAATTGACGCTTTTGAACTGTGGTGTTGGAGAAGACCCTTGAGGGTCCCTTGGACTGCAAGGAGATCCAACCAGTCCATCCTAAAGGAATCAACCCTGAATATCCACTGGAAGGACTGAAGCTGAAACTCCAATCCTTTGGTCACCTGATGTAAAGACCCTACTCATTGAAAAAGACCCTACTCATTGGAAAAGACCTTGATGCTAGGAAAGATTGAGGACAGGAGGAAAAGGGGGCAATAGTGGATGAGATGGTTGGGTGGCATCACTGACTCAGTGAACATGAGTGTGAGCAAACTCCAGGAGGTAATGAAGGAAAGGGCAACCTGGAGTGCTGCAGTCCATGGGATCGCAAAGAGCCGGACATGACTTAGCAACTAAACAACAACAACCAGGTTCTATTCATAGTCAGACATGCCATCAGATTTCATTCTGTCAGACTTCTGGCCATCCTGCTACAACTTAAACCCGTCTCCTTAGTGTGGTGTTCAAAACAAGCCAAAGCCTCTTCTGAGAAAAATGTAGGGAACTCCCTCCGCAGCTTACCTGAGCTTCCTAAGATGCACATGATCTGCCCGCTCTCGACGTACAAGGAGACGTCTTTGAGGATCTGCCTGGTCCACTTCTGTCGGTGAGATGCGATGTCCCACCAGGGCCCCATATGGTGGCTTTGAAGGAAACCACACAGGGGAAAGACAGCATAGAAGATTCCAGATCCTTGTCCCGCAGCACCAGTCCCAGCTCTGCCCAGCCCATGTTCTCTCTGGACAGGCTCCCAAGTGTGGCTTAGCCCCAGTGTCCTCTGTAGAGCCTGGCAGGCAGTGACAGAAGGTCACCTCTGTAAAGACTTTTCTGGCAGCTGCTCTGAATGCCAGCTCTCTTTGACTGGATGACAGATGGCAAACAGGAAACTGTTTATTGCTTCAACTGACCCTGCGTTCCTGCACCCGGTTCCCTTACACCTCGTGTTCCCAGTAGCCCCATTTCCCAAGCCCTTGCCATCTGAATAGGGCAGGTTATAGACCAGAGAGACACGAGGGGAAGGGGCAAGGGGCAACATGCAGGGGCAGGGGGCAGGGCACAGCTTCCAGTCCCGCTGCGGGGCTGGAGGAGGAGGGGCCGTTCACAGTGGCGCCTAAGTTCCCTCCAGCAGCCCTTCCCCTCTACTCTCTCTACCTCCACCCACTGAAGAGGAAGCCCAAGGGCTCTGTGCATGCCTCCCCTTAGTGAGGAAAGCCAGCAGAGGGCAGAGGCCCACTCCCCTCAGGCCACAGCTGCCCCTGACCACAGCTCAAAGCTCCCGGCAGATGAAAGAGGCACCCCTCCTTACCTGACACTGTACGAGGCATGGAAAATGCCCAGGCTGTGTCGAGGCGTTGCAGGAACCTCCTCTAGGGAGCACGGGGAGCTTCTGTTTACTTGGAGTTCTGAGGACTCCCCAAGAGTCAAAAAGGGGAGTTCACCCATGGCCAACAAGCGGCAGAGACTGGTGGGTTTTCTGGCCTGACCCTCCCTGGAGCGGCCTCTGCCAAGGAGCTAGTGGCAGACTGCCCTGCCTGCTTCTCACCTGGCCCTGGAGCCCCTCCTCCGGACTTCCCGGTGGCGGGCCTGGGCTTGGTCGTGGATCCCGTTATCTGATGTACCTTTAGCTAGTGTGTGTCTGTGTGTTATCTCAGCAGCGCGCAGAACACACAGCCCCTGTTTGTGGGAGGGCTTGCCAGAGAGGAATGCTGGGAGCCAGACCAGAGGTTGCCCAGCTCTGGGAAGCAGACAACATTGGCCCTGATCGGCAGCAGCTAAGCCCAAAGGAAACTGCAGAATCAAAGCAGACACGGCAGGGCCCCATGGCAGAGGAGGCCCCAAAGAATACAAGGCTAGAGAGAAGCGCTGCTCCCCAGGATGACTTGGTGAGTGATGGTGGGTCACAAGTGTCCTGGTGGGTGGGGGGCAAATCACACGCTTCTCTCCTCCTTAAGGAACTTTCGTTCCTAACTCACCACCAGGTCGACAAGCAGCAGGACTCTGCTTCCTGGGCATCGAAGGGCTGAGGGAAGCGGGGTCAGGGGTTGGTGGGGGCCTCTGAAGTCACTTCCTGCCTGAAGGTGGCTCCTGCAGGGAAATGATGTCGTGTTTGTGACTTGGGCCGAGCTGGGTCTTTTCTAAATGTGGCTCCATCACAGAAGGGCTTCCCTGGTGGCTCAGTCGGTAAAGAGTCTGCCTGCAGTGTAAGAAAGCTCGGTTCAATCCCTGGATTGGGAAGATCCCCTGGAGAAGGAAATCGCAACTCACTCCAGTATTCCTGCCTGGAGAATTCCGTGGACAGAGGAGCCTGGTAGGCTACAGTCCATGGGGTCACAAAGAGTCGAATACGACTAAGTGGCTGACACTTTCACTTTTTCCAACACAGAAACGTGCTCACATGGCCAGGGGACACTGCAGTGTCTCCTCTGTCCCTGTGGCCATCAAGTTCAGAGACTCAGTGGCAACGAAGTGATGAGACAGGGTGGCAGAGAACCCTGTGAGAACATCAGAACATATGCCCCAAATACAGCCACAGCAGGCAGTCGTAAGACCCTGGAGAGCTGGAGAACAGGGGACCGCCAGGGGACCAGTAGGCCCAGGGTTTCTGTCCTCATTTTACATGAGAAATGTTTGCCTAAAAAAAAAAACAAAAAGTGGCCTTTGACTGAAATCAGGATGTGGGCAGGGTTTGAAGCAAGAGGTGAAATCAGAACACAGAGAGGAAGCAGGTCCCCACCTTCCATCCCCACCAGCCCCACTGTTCCGTCAGTCTCTGGTTGCCTGTGAAGGGGTGAGGGGTGGAGACAGAAAGACTGAAGGACTGAGGACCCCGCACCGCAGGAAGGGTCTCGGGCCACCCAGACTGGCCTTGAGTTGCTAGCACCTGACTTCAGCCAAGCCCCAGGAACCCACCTTCTCAGCCAGCTCTCAGCCACAGCAGGTACCTGTGCTCTGGGAATACCCCAGGGAGCCAACATCTGCCAGGAAAGGATTCCTGGGAGCCGTGACTGCAGTGTGTACAGCTTGAATAGGAGACAAAATCTCCAGTGATTTTGAAAAGGACACTTTTTAGAAGGTCTGATAATTCAGACACTGCAGCTTGGGATGCAAAGAACTCCCCGAATATGACATCCAGGAAGTGGTACAGGCCCTGCCATTTCCAATTTCCTTTCCTTCACTCCTGTTCCTCAGGTGCCAAGTGACAGTCTAACATTTACGGTGCCCAGAACAAGAGGCCAAGGGCTATGTATCTTATGCCTTTGTCGTTGTTCAGTCGCTCAGTCGTGTCCAACTCTTTGCAACCCCACGGACTGCAGCACGCCAGGCTTCCCTGTCCTTCACCATCTCCTGGAGCTTGCTCAGACTCATGTCCATTGAGTCGGTCATGCCATCCAACCGTCTCATGCTCTGTCGCCCCCTTCTCCTCCTGCCCTCAGTCTTTTGGGTCTTTTCCAGTGGAACTGTATCCCAGGTCTAGATACTTAAAAATTATCAGTCAAGTTAAAAGCTATTAAATAAAATAGTTTCTATCCTCCTAAGTTAACATACCTTCTTCACAACATGGAAGGCCAGATGTAAACCAAGAAATTCTAGGACTTGTGGCTTCCAACACAAGCCACGGCCTGTCTCCCTTCTCTGTCCACGCTCAGCACCACACAGGATCTCACACATCCGTGCATGGCCACCCCACCCCTGTCTCTTATACACATCTAGATGTGTATAAGAGACAGGAATAGGGCAGGTTATAGACCAGAGAGACACGAGGGGAAGGGGCAAGGGGCAACATGCAGGGGCAGGGGGCAGGGCACAGCTTCCAGTCCCGCTGCGGGGCTGGAGGAGGAGGGGCCGTTCACAGTGGCGCCTAAGTTCCCTCCAGCAGCCCTTCCCCTCTACTCTCTCTACCTCCACCCACTGAAGAGGAAGCCCAAGGGCTCTGTGCATGCCTCCCCTTAGTGAGGAAAGCCAGCAGAGGGCAGAGGCCCACTCCCCTCAGGCCACAGCTGCCCCTGACCACAGCTCAAAGCTCCCGGCAGATGAAAGAGGCACCCCTCCTTACCTGACACTGTACGAGGCATGGAAAATGCCCAGGCTGTGTCGAGGCGTTGCAGGAACCTCCTCTAGAGAGCACGGGGAGCTTCTGTTTACTTGGAGTTCTGAGGACTCCCCAAGAGTCAAAAAGGGGAGTTCACCCATGGCCAACAAGCGGCAGAGACTGGTGGGTTTTCTGGCCTGACCTTCCCTGGAGCGGCCTCTGCCAAGGAGCTAGTGGCAGACTGCCCTGCCTGCTTCTCACCTGGCCCTGGAGCCCCTCCTCCGGACTTCCCGGTGGCGGGCCTGGGCTTGGTCGTGGATCCCGTTATCTGATGTACCTTTAGCTAGTGTGTGTCTGTGTGTTATCTCAGCAGCGCGCAGAACACACAGCCCCTGTTTGTGGGAGGGCTTGCCAGAGAGGAATGCTGGGAGCCAGACCAGAGGTTGCCCAGCTCTGGGAAGCAGACAACATTGGCCCTGATCGGCAGCAGCTAAGCCCAAAGGAAACTGCAGAATCAAAGCAGACACGGCAGGGCCCCATGGCAGAGGAGGCCCCAAAGAATACAAGGCTAGAGAGAAGCGCTGCTCCCCAGGATGACTTGGTGAGTGATGGTGGGTCACAAGTGTCCTGGTGGGTGGGGGGCAAATCACACGCTTCTCTCCTCCTTAAGGAACTTTCGTTCCTAACTCACCACCAGGTCGACAAGCAGCAGGACTCTGCTTCCTGGGCATCGAAGGGCTGAGGGAAGCGGGGTCAGGGGTTGGTGGGGGCCTCTGAAGTCACTTCCTGCCTGAAGGTGGCTCCTGCAGGGAAATGATGTCGTGTTTGTGACTTGGGCCGAGCTGGGTCTTTTCTAAATGTGGCTCCATCACAGAAGGGCTTCCCTGGTGGCTCAGTCGGTAAAGAGTCTGCCTGCAGTGTAAGAAAGCTCGGTTCAATCCCTGGATTGGGAAGATCCCCTGGAGAAGGAAATCGCAACTCACTCCAGTATTCCTGCCTGGAGAATTCCGTGGACAGAGGAGCCTGGTAGGCTACAGTCCATGGGGTCACAAAGAGTCGAATACGACTAAGTGGCTGACACTTTCACTTTTTCCAACACAGAAACGTGCTCACATGGCCAGGGGACACTGCAGTGTCTCCTCTGTCCCTGTGGCCATCAAGTTCAGAGACTCAGTGGCAACGAAGTGATGAGACAGGGTGGCAGAGAACCCTGTGAGAACATCAGAACATATGCCCCAAATACAGCCACAGCAGGCAGTCGTAAGACCCTGGAGAGCTGGAGAACAGGGGACCGCCAGGGGACCAGTAGGCCCAGGGTTTCTGTCCTCATTTTACATGAGAAATGTTTGCCTAAAAAAAAAAACAAAAAGTGGCCTTTGACTGAAATCAGGATGTGGGCAGGGTTTGAAGCAAGAGGTGAAATCAGAACACAGAGAGGAAGCAGGTCCCCACCTTCCATCCCCACCAGCCCCACTGTTCCGTCAGTCTCTGGTTGCCTGTGAAGGGGTGAGGGGTGGAGACAGAAAGACTGAAGGACTGAGGACCCCGCACCGCAGGAAGGGTCTCGGGCCACCCAGACTGGCCTTGAGTTGCTAGCACCTGACTTCAGCCAAGCCCCAGGAACCCACCTTCTCAGCCAGCTCTCAGCCACAGCAGGTACCTGTGCTCTGGGAATACCCCAGGGAGCCAACATCTGCCAGGAAAGGATTCCTGGGAGCCGTGACTGCAGTGTGTACAGCTTGAATAGGAGACAAAATCTCCAGTGATTTTGAAAAGGACACTTTTTAGAAGGTCTGATAATTCAGACACTGCAGCTTGGGATGCAAAGAACTCCCCGAATATGACATCCAGGAAGTGGTACAGGCCCTGCCATTTCCAATTTCCTTTCCTTCACTCCTGTTCCTCAGGTGCCAAGTGACAGTCTAACATTTACGGTGCCCAGAACAAGAGGCCAAGGGCTATGTATCTTATGCCTTTGTCGTTGTTCAGTCGCTCAGTCGTGTCCAACTCTTTGCAACCCCACGGACTGCAGCACACCAGGCTTCCCTGTCCTTCACCATCTCCTGGAGCTTGCTCAGACTCATGTCCATTGAGTCGGTCATGCCATCCAACCGTCTCATGCTCTGTCGCCCCCTTCTCCTCCTGCCCTCAGTCTTTTGGGTCTTTTCCAGTGGAACTGTATCCCAGGTCTAGATACTTAAAAATTATCAGTCAAGTTAAAAGCTATTAAATAAAATAGTTTCTATCCTCCTAAGTTAACATACCTTCTTCACAACATGGAAGGCCAGATGTAAACCAAGAAATTCTAGGACTTGTGGCTTCCAACACAAGCCACGGCCTGTCTCCCTTCTCTGTCCACGCTCAGCACCACACAGGATCTCACACATCCGTGCATGGCCACCCCACCCTGCCC
>SJYV01002182.1:1126836-1212761 GCA_006410875.1 Neotragus pygmaeus
GGCCTCCCAGGTACCTTGGTTTAAGCAGCTGGCTCACTTCAAGATGCCCTGGACATCTCACAAGGACTCCTGCGAGCAGGGCATTCAGAACCTGAGCTTCAAAATGAGGAGTGGACAGATGCTGGCCGTCATAGGGAGCTCAGGTATCACTGGGGGCAAATAGTGGGGCAATAGGTTCTCGCTCTCCTCGGATGCAGGGCAGTCTCTCAAACAAATGGACACTCCTCACAGAACTTTGCTGAGCAACAGAACAATACAGCAGAGTTGTGAGAGCACAACTTCCAGGTCCAGCAGACCTGGGTTCAAATCTCAGCTCCTCTATTTACTAGCTTCCATGAATCACACAAGCAGGCTCCTTGCAGCTGCAGCCAGAGCTCTGATCCTTCATTAATATAGGATGAAGGCATCAGGCAGCTTTGGAATTGAATGCTCTTTCCAGGGGACTCCTCCACCACAAGGAGCACTCATCATTGTCTTCCCCTCCCCATCAGATTCCTATTTCAGTCAGACAGTGGGTAGGCACAGCCTCTGCCACAACTCACGTCTTGGATACCCCGGGTCTTAGTTCAAACTTCCACCACTGGCAAAAATTCACATTTCTGGAGTGCTTCAAAAAGTCACTTCCACAGGCCAGACTTAGAAGTGTAGAATGAGCTGGAAGGGGGCCTGGAGAACAGAGTTCCATTCCCTTCACAGTAGACCTTTCCTTCTCCTGACCACCGTGAAAACATCTTTAGACGAGGTCTTCCTGCCCCGGCATCATTCCCCCTTCATTTAACAGTGAGACCAAAGTTTAGAAGAGAGGAATGATTTACCTAAGGACATGTGTTTAATGCAGAATAAGAACTAGAACTCTGGTCTCCTGGTTCTCAGATGTTTTAAAAAAAATTCAACTAATTAAATTTTAAAGATCTTATTGGTTTTATTCAACAATTCATGAACTGGGCAGCATCCCACCTGGCAGAAAGTATTGTGTGGACCGGAAAGTTTATTTGGATTTTTCCATAAGATGTTAGCTCCAGCCCAATAGCTTTGGTGTGTGTGCTAAGTTGTTTCAGTCGTGTCTGACTCTTTTTGCAACGCTGTGAACCACAGCTCGCCAGGCTCCTCTGTCCACTGGGTTCTCCAGGCAAGAATACTGGAGTGGGTTGCCATGCCCTCCTCCAGAGGACCTTCCCAACCCGGGGATCAAACCCATGTCTCCCATATCTCCTGTATTGGCAGGTGGGTTCTTTACCACTAGTGCCACCTGGGAAGCCCAAAAGCTCTGGAGAGCTGCACAAAATAAAATATTTTTTACAGGCAGAACGAAGTAGGACAAGGAAGTTATTCTAGCAAAGGGCTGATTGTTTTAGGCATGATCACCTTTCTCTGGGGGACAGTAGGGGTCTATCAGTGCTGACCAGGCAATTTCAGATGGGCTGGTTTAAGATTCTATCCCCAGGAGAGATTGAAACTATAATTAAATTAGGTATTACATCTCAGGCTGGGGACATGGGGCTTAGCACAAGCTGACTCCACTTGGGGTTTGTTTATTTTTTAAACACAGATCAAAGGCATTTCTCCCTTACACAGTGTCAGAGGGAGCACTTTGTACCTTCCAATTAATCATTTCCAGAAGTAGAGATTACTCAACTTTTGGACCATCTGCTCCACACTTTTAGTTTTCTGCTGGGGAAGTTCTGTTTACTGTCTAACCAGAGATCAAATGAGAGGATATGTGCAAATGAACTTTGTCACTGAAACAACACCCACAGGTCAAGTCCTGCCAACGGCTGGCCCTGGCCCTGCAGTTCTGATCTAACAAGAAAAACGTGGAAAGTTCACGGGCCAATTTTGTTTGCTAACACCTGGTGGCTTTTTTGATTGCACCTGCTTTTTCTTCATGAACTGAGGATCTGGGGAACACACGGGCCTAACTGGGCACCTCAGGCTAGGAGTCATCACAGTTAATCCTGACCACCACAGCCCTGCAGCTGTTAGAACCCCTGACTTGTGGTTGAAGAAAGGGAAGCCAGGAGAGGCCAAGCAGGAGTCACACTGAGTGCGTGGTTTTCAACCCTAGGCTAGTGTTGTTTAGCTACAGGTTTACTTGGGAGACCCCAGTTCGATCCCTGGGTGGGGAAGATCCCCTGGTGAAGGCAATGGCAACTCACTCCAGTACTCTTGTCTGGAGAATCCCATGAAGGGAGGAGCCTGGTAGGCTACAGTCCATGGGGTTGCAAAGAGTCGGACACGACTGAGCGACTTCATTTCACTTGGCTGAAATTATTTAAATGATTTTTTAGAAAGGTTATCAATTAGACCACCTGTCACTTATATTCTGCCATGCGATTCTCCAGGCAAGAATACTGGAGTGGATTGCCATTCGCTTCTCCAGGGGATCTTCCCAACCCCCGGATCAAACCTACGTCTCCTGTATTGCAGGCAGATTCTTTACCGTCTGATCCAGGATGGAAGCATACTCTGCTCACCAAAATTATACTAGTAAAATAAGATTGATTCAAACAGCCCCAGGCATTTAAGCTTCTATAGAATCAGCAGTGGTGCTTTTCCAATGAATGAATTTACTGAGTTGGCAAAGAGTCTTGAATGCCTGTGGATGTTTTCTCCTGATTCACGGAGGATCTCCCCAAACATACCCTGACAACCTCCCCTGGAAAGACCACCCACACCTCTCACAGTTTTGTTCAGGAAACGTGGTCTTTCTGCCCCCTGACTGGGAATCCTAAGGTCCCTGTGTTGTGAAAGTCTCCTGTGCTTCCAGAGCCTGGATCCAATAATGTCCAGGCTGAGCCAGGAGTAGAGCCAGAACCCTATCTCTGGCTCCCCCCTGGCTATTTTGTGCCTCCTAAGTTCTCTTAAATGAGGTGCACCCAGGAGGCAGTGGACAGGTCCCTTTCCACACTGAAAACCTCTGGTCCGTAAGCAGAAGGATGACTGAAGAGGCTACTTGATTTTTGCTTTTATGCACAAATAAAAGGGGACGTGGGGCTGTGGGCAGGAGGCCGCTTGCAGAAGGCCTGGGAATGTGGCAAGGAAGAGTCGTTACATCTGTGTGTTGGCACTTTCCCTGTTTAAAAACTACTTGGAAATTTTGCACTCCAAAAGGAATTTACAATGAGGAATCCAAAACCCTGCCTAGGGGAATTGGACTGAGCTGTTCCTGGTAGCTTTGTTTAAGAACGCCTTCCTAGACCCTAAGCCCTATTTGACTTACAGTTTAAATGGCCATCAAAGAGTCTCACAGAATCTCATGGAACCTGATCCAATTAGACATTTCCCCAAATTGATAGCAATTAGTATGTCATTCAGAAGTAGATGGCATTAATTTGAATGTAATAGATCTATTTTTTTAAAAGAGAAAATGAAAAGTAATACTGATAAAAATAAGAGTGTAGAGAAATTCAGAACTTCTGTGCTATAGTTTAAAAATCGTTTCCACATCTATTACTTCTCTATTTTTTTCTCCCTTTCTGAAAACAAGTTCCAGTTTTGCATTTTTAAAAGATACCTTATCAATTCTCCAAAACTAGTTTTTCCTACAATGGCAGCTTCTGAGCCAAACGATGGGGAGTGATGAAATGTTGCTGGCAGGTTTGCCAGGCGAAAGTAGTTAAGCTTCCTAGTGCAATTAACACCAGCCCTGCTTGGGGGAGGGGACATACACTCTGGGCACAAGCAGTTCTGTGACAAGCAGGACTCCAGCCTTCTGTCACATAGCCACAGGCCAGCCTGACCTGAACACCCCAGATTCCCAAGGATGTTCAAGTTGGCTGCTCCATGCAGGTCAGAGGGCTGTGCCACCTTCCCTAGGGAAGGACAGAGCAGAGCGTGGTGGCTCGAGGATGCGTGGGCAGCAGAAGCTTCCAACCCGGTCCCTGCAGAAGCTCTGTTCTTGGGAATATATTTTCTCTTTAATGTTTCTCTATTTGGCTGGGTCAGGGTCGGGGGAGGTTGTGAGGGTGGGGAGAGTGGGAAGTATTCTTAGTTCTGGGTCAGGATTTAGTTCCCCGACCAGGGACTGAACCTGTGTCCCAGGGACTGAACCTGGGTCCCTTGCATTGGAAGGCAGATTCTTAGCCACTGGGCCACCAGGGAAGCCCCTCAGGGATATCTCTGGTGGTTTCTCAGGTTGTGGGAGAGCCTCTTTGCTGGATGTGATCACTGGGCGAGGCCCTGGTGGCAAGATTAAGTCAGGCCAAATCTGGATCAATGGGCAGCCCAGCACAGCGCAGCTGGTGAGGAAGTGTGTGGCCCACGTGCGCCAGCATGACCAGCTGCTCCCCAACCTGACCGTCCGGGAGACCCTGGCTTTCGTTGCCCAGCTGCGCCTGCCCAGAAGCTTCTCCCAGGCCCAGCGTGACAAAAGGGTAACTAACTAATCCCAGTGACCCCAAGAAGCGGTGACACCCTTCCTCTGCCCATCCTCCCCTCCCTGCCTCAGGGTCCAGCCATTCCATGCCAATTGTGAGCAAGCCAGCTCACCACCTGTCCATCAGGAAAAGGCCACCGAATGCTCAGCCCTGCCTTCCTTCCCACGTTGTCCCATCTTAGCCCCAAATGCGGGATAAATATTTGCTTGCTTGTGTTCCGGCTCTCCGTGCTGGCGGGGAGCCGGGACATGGCCACAGTCCCAGCAAGTGGTGCCTTACTCAGCAGTGGGAACTGCTCCGGATGCATGGAAAGAGTCTGGGAAATGTAGGCCAGAGCCTTAAACTCAGGCGTCTTTATTTTGGGACCCAATCTGCCTGGCCCGGAGCAGGCCCGCGCAGCCTCTCTAAAGCCCGAGGACCGCCCTCCCTCTCACCCAGGTGGACGACGTGATCGCGGAGCTGCGGCTGCGGCAATGCGCCAACACCCGCGTGGGCAACATCTACGTGCGGGGCGTGTCGGGCGGCGAGCGGCGCAGAGTCAGCATCGGAGTGCAGCTGCTGTGGAACCCAGGTGAGGCCGGAGGGGCCCGCGTGAGCCGCCTGGCTTCATCTGGTCCACCCGGAGTCCTGCCCATTAAACTAGGCTTCTCTCTGTTGGGAAGGAATCCTTATCCTGGATGAACCCACGTCTGGGCTCGACAGCTTCACGGCCCACAACCTCGTGAAAACGCTGTCCAGGCTGGCCAAAGGCAACAGGCTGGTGCTCATCTCCATCCACCAGCCGCGCTCCGATATCTTCGGGCTGTTTGATCTGGTCCTCCTGATGACGTCTGGAACCACCATCTACCTGGGGCCAGCCCAGCACATGGTTCAGTATTTCACTGCAGTCGGCCACCCCTGTCCCCGGTACAGCAACCCTGCCGACTACTACGGTGAGTCAGCCAGGCCAGAGGCAGGGAACAGGGCTCCCCTCGACCCCAGCCCTGCCCGGAGAGGAACTCCCAGGGGCTTCAGGGGAATAGGACCAAGGATGGAGGCAGGGGAGGAGATGGGGTGTGTTACAGGCTTCAGTTTACCCAGCATCAAATGCTAGGAATGGCATACCCTTATGCGCATGACTATTAAGAACCTCGTGAGAGCTCCAAACCAGAGGAGATATAATCCAAGAGAGTTTGGATCCGTTTCTGGAGTTATGGTCTTTATTCAGGTTCCGTAGGAAGGACAGGAAATTTGGAGTTGGAAGCCACTCGGAAATCTTAAAGCCGTGCCCTGGTTGCCCCACAAAGGCAGGGAACCCAGAGGCTGTGGATGGGAGGCCCAAGGCACAGACCAGTTCAGTGCCTTTTGGGGGGTCCTGACCCATGAATCTCTAGATATGAAAATTGCTGTCAGCACCAGAGATGCCTTCCTGCTTGGGGTCCTGAGACCTCAGCATATGGCCCTCAATTCTTGCGGGGACAGTTGCCTTTCTGGGTGCCCACCTTGAAAGCAGGCCCTGGGTCCTGAGTGCTGAGCAGGACAGGCTGCACGGCTGTGCCAGGGCCAGGTGATCACAGATCACCTGGAGCCCAGCCTTCCTCCCGGGATGGCCTGGTATAGCAAGGGAGGACCAGTTCCTTGAGGGCAGATACTGCAGAGGGTGTCCCTTTGACCTTGCAGCCCTGCCAGGCCACAGTCATCTTCGTCCTTGCAGATGAGAAGACTGGAGTCCTTGCAGTCAGGTGCAGAAATGGACCTCTCACCTCCCGTCCCCAGCAGGGAACACCCTTCTCCCAGTATCCACCCTAAGAGGGCCCTCTTTCTGGCCCACCAGCTCTCGCCCTCTGTGCTCACTCACACTGTGAACTCACCTGGAGGTCATGCATCTCCCTGTGCTCAGATATCAGTGTGGCTTCCTGCCAGTGTGTCATCCTCTGGTTGGTCATCCCCAGATATGGGGGCAGAGGGCATCTGCCAGCCTGGCCACTGAAAGCAACATACTATGACCCTAGAGAGAAGTTGCCAGAAATCAGGTGCCCACATCTGTAAAAACAAATCTTTTTCTTAATTTTATATTATTCATGCCTCACAAATCCGAGGGCATGGCCTGGCAGTGCCCAGAGAATCTGACACTTGAAGTTATGGCCCCACACAGAGAGGGGACCCTTCATGATTTACAAGGCCCCTCTGAGATGTTTTCCTGCCTTGAGATGTGTCATGAAGATGGGGAAAGGAAAGAGGCAGAGAGGGGAAGAGTGATTCCCCCTGGGCGTCTCTCTGCCTCTGTCTGTTCTGATCACTTTGTGGTCCACTCTCAGAGGATGGGGAACGTGTCCCAGGGTCCCCTCTGACAGCATCGTGGGTCATGAGCACCTGTGGGACCCAGGTCACCCATGGCCCCGCTCCCGCTGCTTACAGTGGACTTGACCAGCATTGACAGACGAAGCAAAGAACAGGAAGTGGCCACCAGGGAGAAGGCTCAGACCCTTGCAGCCTTGTTTAAAGAAAAAGTGCGTGGCTTTGATGACTTTCTATGGACAACGGCGTCAGTGGAGAAGGGTGTGGGCATTTGTGTGCAGAGGTAAGGCAGTGGGTGGCCCTGTGGGGAGAGCACCCTGCAGAAAGTGCCCGTCCCTACACCCCTGTGACACTCTATCTCCTGACAGCCTGGCTCCTGACACCAACCTATTCCAGGCTCCCACTATGCTGCCTGGCCCCCTACAGCAGTTTGCCGTACTGATCCGGTAAGTATTTGCCATTTCATCACCCCCTTGGCCCCCAAAAGTCTTAGTTGTATCAAATTAAGCCCTTTAGAGCTAAAGTGAATTTGAAGGAGGAATTTAATTTGAAGAGGTAGGGTCGTTTGAAAAAATCAGCACCAGCCCTCCATGTGATACAGGGAACTCCTGTTCCTTTGATTCTTTAAACAAAATCAACATTTCCTTGCTAGCGAGATGCTCGTAGAAGTCACCCAGAATCGTTGTAAAAAATTAAATCGATACAGGAGACCCTCAAGTGGACAAGGGAAGTTTCTTTACTATGTGAGCCGTCACAGAAAACCAGATCTGAGTGTTTGGTGTGAGTCCAAGATGTTTCCATGCACATAAATATTTTAATACATAAATGAGATCATGCTAAGTTGCGTTGGTTGTGTCTGACTCTTTGTGACCCTGTGGACTATAGCCTGCCAGCCTCCTCTGTCCATGGGATTTTCTAGGCAAGAATACTAGAGTGGGTTGCCACTTCCTCTAAGGTATCTTCCTGACCCAGGGATAGAAGTCTTATGTCTTATGTCTCCTTGTACATACACTGTTATACTTCTGATTGGCTATTTCCTCGGGATGACTGCTTTAAATAAAATTGCAAGGTGATACAGTGTTGGTTAAAGTCACAATCATTTCCTGAGTACTGACTGTGTGACAGATGGGCTCATCAGTCACCTCACTTGAACCTCACAGTAACTGTGAGGTGGGCACCACTCTTCCCATTTTACAGAGGAGAAAAATGAGGCTTACAGAGATTACAGGACATTGCCAAGGTCACAGTGCTGGGGTCTGGTGTTCGCTTGGCACCTCTTTCTTCTGTTTTTTAAGTCGTCAGATTTCCAACGACTTCCGAGACCTGCCCACCCTCCTCATCCACGGGGCGGAGGCCTGCCTGATGTCCCTGATCATCGGGTTCCTCTACTACGGCCACGGGGCTGTCCAGCTCTCCTTGACGGACACGGCGGCCCTCTTGTTCATGATAGGAGCTCTTGTCCCTTTCAACGTGATCCTGGATGTCATCTCCAAATGTGAGTGTGGCCTGCTCTCTGTGACCCACATGCAGAGCCATGTCAGCCATGCTCTGAACTGGACCAGGGCTGGCCTGAGTTCCGCATAGCTCCTGGAGGAGACAGGTCTGCTGAAAAATTTCACCCTGACTGCTAAATAAAAGCTGACATTTTTAAACTTTATATATTAATATCAGTATGCAAATGAGAACAAATTACCTAGGAGTCTGAGGCTTTTCTCTCCCAGCAGGAGTTATATGGATAGCAATGCGTAAGTCAGAGAATTATAAACATCTAAATTAGGATCAAAAATTGCCTTTGTTTTTTAATATATGACATTGAGGCAATAAAACTAGTTTTAATTATACAAAGAGAGACTCAAACAGCAACACTGTAATTTCATTTTTTCATTCTCCTTTTCTCCCCTTTTTAGGTCACTCAGAGAGGGCACTGCTCTACTATGAACTAGAAGATGGGCTGTACACGGCGGGGCCGTATTTCTTTGCCAAGGTCAGGCTTCAGAATGAGTGCCACATGGAAGAGTGGGCAGAAGAATCTTCTCCATATTGTACAGAAGTTATAGGGAAGCATTTTGCTCAGCAGTGGGGCTGAGCATCATCTGTGGTGGCAGACGCCACAATCCTTAGGAGTTTCAGAGACTTGATGAGTCTCTGATAAATTTTTCAAACATTTATCAGAAGGCCAGGACCGTGGACCAGGAATGACATTTTTCTGGCCACCAGAAACCTAACAGAGGAGAGGTGGGAAACACCTACACCTAGCGTCCTTCACCTCTCCCGTCTCTCCACGTCCCTGGAAAGCAGGTTGGGAGGTTTAATGGTCCTCATTTCAAAGAAGTGGAGGCTCAGAGAAGTTAAGTGGCTGCCTCCAGGCCACACAGCTACCTTGTCTGGGTAGGCAGAGTAGGGATTTGAAACCAGGTCTCCAGAGCTCTGAACTGCCGCAGAGGGAGCATCGAGCACCTGCAGGGGGAAGTCAGCAGTGAGTTCACGCTTGTGGGTCCCGCACACCTGTGCCCACTCACCCTCAGGCGGCAACCCTGGTCACCACCAGGAGGGAAGGCTGGGGACGTGGGGGCTGCTGCCTTTGCACATTGAAAGATCAGCAGCAAATAAAGGTGCTGGCTCACGTCCTTTGCAGATCCTGGGGGCGCTTCCTGAGCACTGTGTCTACATCATCATCTACGGAATGCCCATCTACTGGCTGGCCAACCTGCGCCCGGGCCTCGAGCCCTTCCTGCTGCACTTCCTGCTGGTGTGGCTGGTGGTCTTCTGCTGCCGGCTCATGGCCCTGGCTGCCGCTGCCCTGCTCCCCACCTTTCACATGTCCTCCTTCTTCGGCAACGCTCTCTACAACTCCTTCTACCTCACTGGGGGCTTCATGATAAGCCTGGACAATCTGTGGACAGGTGAGGTCGGCTCTCCTCACCTGCTCAAGCTTTCTGAGGCCTCCTGTGGCTGGATCAGTCTGCTTTCCTCTGGCGTTGTGAGCTCATCCCTTCGGTCCAACTCAGACTTGGGAGCAGATTCGAAGGAAGGGCTCCGTGGCGGGGTGGGGCAGATGGCACCTTCTCATACAGCCCGGCTGACACCCAGGGGCCTCCCTTGACTCTCCCTTCCTACATCACCAGTGAGCCAAATCGCTCCTTCCGCCCATGTCTTTCTGAAATGTCCTCTTGCCTTATCTCCTGCCCTGGCTCCTATCAGTTGATCTTGGGCCAACTGTGATAGTCTGGTGTCTATGACCCTGGTTCCTCCACATCTGACCCCTCACCCCTGCAGCGCTAGCTCCCTAAGGTACAGAGCCAGTCACTGCTCTGTCCCCGTGGGCCCAGGGCTGCTCATTCCTGGCTGCCTCCACCCGACTCTTCTGAAGCCCCCCGTACGCTCCACGCCCTCACAACTGAGCCTGTGGTCACCGCTCTTCACCTTCCATGGGCCTTTCCTGATGAGCCGGGCAGGGTTCATTGCTTCCTCCTCCTGCCTGAGCCAGGATCCCTCCGTGGGGTCAGGGTACAGACTCCGTCATCTCTGTAATCTCTGGTGTGGGGCTGCTGAGACTCCAGAGGTTCTGTGAAGCTGACCACGTACTGGACCTTATCAGTTCCTCTCTGGAGTTACTATAGGTCAAGCATGTGCTGGATGCCTAATGAAATTACTCTCTGGAGTTACTATAGGTCAAGCACATGCTGGACACCTAATGAAATTTCTCTGTGGAGTAGTTACTATAGGTCACGCACGTGCTGGACGCCTAATGAAATCACTCTGTGGAGTTACTACGGGCCACGCACATGCTGGACACCTAATGAAGCTGCTCTGTGGAGTTACTATAGGCCATGCACGTGCTGGACGCCTAATGAAGCTGCTCTGTGGAGTAGTTACTGTAGGTCAAGTGCACGGTGACCCTGCAGCCACTCTACCCCTCTGTCCCAGCAGTCCATGTCACCAGCCCTCCCCTCTGCTCTTTCACCCTTTTGTCCTCTCCCCCACTCTCAGCTCCCTCAGGGGACTTGCTGCCCCTGGGTCAGAGCCACCACGGCATCTCTGCAGACTCACTTCCTAGGAGGCAGGTGGTTGGACCCTGTGAATAATATGACCCTCACTCTCTCCAGTGCCCGCGTTGATTTCCAAGGTGTCCTTCCTCCGATGGTGTTTTGAAGGGCTGATGAAGATCCAGTTTGGTGGGCACGCTTATTACATGGAAGGTGGCAACATCACCATCCGTATCCCGGGAGACATGGTAAGTAGCCCAAGCCTTGGCTGTACATAGACAGCAGCCCTCTGAGCGTGTTCTTAATGAGCTCACCGATGTCTCTGTCCCCAGATCCTCAGTTCCATGGGCCTGAACTCTTATCCGCTCTACGCCATCTACTTCTTTGTCATTGGCATCAGCTGTGGCTTCGTGATCCTGTACTATCTGTCCTTAAGGTTCATCAAACAGAAATCAAGTCAGGACTGGTGATTCATGCCCAGACTCCTGCCTGCCGGTGGGGGACTCAAGAAAGCCATTCAGCTGCACTCCCTTCCTCCCAAGGAGCCCCTTCCTGGGCACAGGGAGGACCAGGACAGAGCTCCGCGACATCCAGTCCACACTGCTGCAGTGGCACAGGCTGGCCACAGGATGGCAGTAGAATAAAGACAGTCAAAAGGGATTTCTGATCACCAGCTGGAGCTTGAGTTTACTGGGGAACCTGAAAACCATACCTGGGGGACACCTACAATGTCATTAATTTATTTCCTTTTGATGTATATATGTGTATAGGCAACTAATACAAGAGGGGAGCAAATTAGGTGTGAATCGAGGAGTTAGGCCACGTGGAAAAAGTAACCTAATAGCTAGTGGAGTATTTGGCCTCATCTTCCAGGGTCCCCAAACTCTGAGCCATTCTCAATAGAGAAAATGACCTAAAACATACCAGCAAGATGCCATCTCTTCTTTTTGTGTGAGGTCTTGTGCTCCAAAAGCTAAACTGAGCAATGAAATATTTATTGAGCAATTGCTCTGCGCCAGATTCAGGGCAGAACACTTTTTTATGTGGATCACGTTATTCAGTTCTCTGTTAAAACAACCCTTTGTGGTAGGCGGTATCCCATTTTATAGATGAAGAAACAGAGGCACAGACTAACTGTTTACTAAGCAAGGTCATAGGCCTAATATATGGTGGAGTCACATGAGGTCAGAAAGGCCTATAGAAGTTAGTGGGCAGAAGGTGAGTCCTGGGCCACTGTAAGGCTTGGAAGCCCAGGAAGGCTCCAGAAGATGAAGAGGTCTATGGACACCGTGTCAGGCCTCTCACAGTACCTCTCACCTCTCTGGCTGAGTCTCAGACCAGCCTGGAACCTTTTGCAGTGACTGGTATGGCCCTGGTCGTGTGTTTCCTGTCTGAGATTTGAGGACCAGCTGACCCAAAACAGGTACACAGAAAGTAAGGAGGAAGTTATCCTCAAAGGAAAACCGGAGTCTGAAACAACAAGAAGGGGCAAGGTAGATGGTTAGGAGGCAAACAGTGAATGTTCTCCTCAGGTTTCCTAGACCATCACTACGTGAAGTGTGAGCCCTGGGCCAGCAGCGTGGGTCCTGCCTGGGAGCTGGTTAGACTATCAGTATCTCAGGCACCAGCCAGACCCACTGAATCAGAATCTGTATTTTGGAAAGATCCCCCGGGCTGCCCTTGTAGTCCAGTGGCTAAGAATCCTCCTGCCAGTGCAGGGGACTCGGGTTCGATTCCTGGTTCAGGAAGCTCCCACATGCTGAGGGGCAGCTAAGCCCATGAGCCACAACTACTGGGTCCCCATGCTGCGATTACTGGGTCCCCATGCTGCGACTACAGAAAACCATGCACCTACAGCCTGCGCTCTGCAACAAGAGAAGCCACCACAGTGAGAAAGCCTGCACACTCCCAACAAAAAGCAGTGCCTGCTTGCTGCAACTGGAGAAAGCCCACATGCAGAAATGAAGATCCGGCACAGCCACAAGTAAATTTAAAATATATATATATCCCCGGCCAAAAAGTCGATAAGTAGATCCCCAGGTGATCTGTATGTACATCCAGGCTTGAAGAGCAGTGCCTCGCACACTTCCCTTATATGACACATCCATCCAACTTGGGATATTCATGTCACACTGTAACACTTCACCTGCGTCACTGTAACACCGCACATGTGTCATTGTTACATTGCCACCATCCAAAGGCCAGACCCCACTCAAGACTCGTTTACTGTTCTGACAATGTCCTGCATAGCAGAAGGAGCCAGGTCAGGATCAAGCATTGGATCTAGGCGTCAATTCACTTTGGTCTCTTTTAGTTTAAAATAATCCTCAACTTTCCTTAACTCCCATGACCTTGACACATGAGCATTTTGTAGAATATCTCTAGATGTGGTTTGTCTGATACGTTTTTATGATTGAATTCAGGTCATGTCCCTTTGGCAGGAGTATCACAGAGGACGATGCCCTTCTTGTTGCATCCTCCCAGTGGCGCGCGATTTCAGTTTGTCCTGAGCTAATGTTAACTTTGATCACCTGATCAAAGGAGTACGTGCCAGGCTTCACATGATCAACAGTTTTCCCTCCTTTTGTAATTATTAATAAGCATTTGTAGGTAGGTGTTTTGAAACTGCTCCTCAAACTTTCCATTAATTCATTTTAAAATGTGTATCAGTATAAACTGGTGGGTTTCTATTTTATTCAGTGGGCTTTTACTATCATTTTACTATCTTTTACTATCATTCTTAATTTAGATGTTCAAACTGTCCCTGATGTGGCCCTGAGAGTCTCTTCAAGCTGGCTTCTGCCTCCTTGTGATAAGTCCCCCTCATTCTCTGAACACTTTTGCATCTGTTCCAGACTCATCTTGTACTTTCCCACCTCCCGCCCGCTAATCATGGAAGCAGACATTTCTTTAAAGAATCTTGGTTCCTTTCAGTGGAAAATGGCATTTAGAAGCCATTAGAAGCCAAGATATGAGTGATAAGTATGCTTGTTGCCATTGGGGTATCACTGTTTCCAGGCCCTCTCAGTGGGAATATATACATGGGTATATATGTGCATGTGTATATGTGTGTACACACGTCCACACACCAGTGAACCAGTGAAGTTGCTCAGTCGTGTCCAACTCTTTGCGACCCCATGGACTGTATCCTACCAGGCTTCTCCATCTATGGAATTTTCCAGGCAAGAGTACTGGGAATGGGTTGCCATTTCCTTCTCTAGGGGATTTTCCTGACCCAGGGATCGAACCCAGGTCTCCTGCATTACAGGCAGACGCTTTACCATCTGAGCCACCAGGGAAGCCTCTGTCCAAATTTTTATATATATTAATATTTTCCTCCCACACTGATACATCCAATTCCAGTCTACCACCACAGAGTGGATTCTTCTTCTCTTTTCTCCATTGTCACTCCCTCCTCCTGTTGTAATAAACCTGGCTTTCACTAACCTTAATATTTTCACTTATTTCATTCATCTTCTATATATAACCAGTCTCCCAACTACACTGCACTCCTTCTCCTGTGTGGATACACTGCTAAGACTCTAACTCCCAAGTCAAGCTGTCTCCAAGTCAGCAGAGATGCCCTTCTCACCCTATTCTGGCCCATCACACATCTCTCCCACCGCCATACAGCCCACACCCTCCAACACCCAGGCTGTGGTCACCCAGTGGCTTTAGGCCTGACTGGAGAAGGGGGAAGACCACTGGATTTTTTCTTTAATTCCCCAATGATTCCAGCATGTAGGGAGAGTTGACAGTCACTAAGGTATATTATATGATTTCATTCTGCAAAAGGTTTTAATAATTCAGTGGGCTATAGAGTGCAGGACTGCGGGGTCATGGAACAAGGGGCAAGGTGCCAAGGCAAAAGAGATGCAGAAACTCCAACAGGACCTTTTTTTTCTCTCTGTATCCTGGAGCTTTACTAAATACCAATGTGGGTGTACTCCCTCAGAGATTCGCTCCACTGGTCTGTTTTTAAAAATGCTCTTTGGGATGGGAGGCCAGGGAGAAGAACCACTGTTCTAGAGGCATGCACACAGTTCAGTGAGCCCTCCTTGCTCTAAAAGAGTAGAGATCTGCTTCTGTGTAATTATTAAAAGCAGGGGTTGTGACGAGAACATAGAAAACATTCCTGGACATAAATAGAAGCAATATTTTCTTAGGTCAGCCTCCCAAGGCAAAAGAAATAAAAACAAAAATAAACAAATGGGACCCAGTCAAACTTAAAATCTTTTGGACAACAAAGGAAACCATCAACAGAAGGAAAAAACAACTTACGGGAGGGAATATCTGCAAATGATGCTATCTACAGGGTGTTAATATCCAAAATATACAAACAGTTTATACAACTCACCAGCAATTTAAAAAACCCAAGCAAAAAAATAGGCTGAAAATATGCAGATGGTCAACAGACACATGAAAATATGCTCAATATCACTAGTTTTTAGGAAAATGCAAATAAAAAATACAATGAGGTAGCACCTCACATCAGTCAGAATGGCTATTATCAAAAAGCCTACAAATTATAAATGCTGGAGAGGGTGTGGAGAAAAGGGAGCCCTCCTACACTTGTTCATGGGAATGTAAATTGGTGCAGCCACCACGGAAAAGTGGTGCAGCGTGGAGGTTTCTCAAAAACTAAAACTAGAGCTACAGGACGGTCCACCAGTCCCACTCTTGGCATAGATCTAGAACANGGTCGGCTAGCAACGAGTTCCAGGATGTGTGACATTTTCGCCTTTCACTGAGTTTCGGGTTGTGTGCTGCGGTCGCCCTGCGCCGAAGTCCGTACTGTGTTCCGCGGTCAGCTAGTGACAAGTTCCAAGCTGTGTGCCGCGGTCGCCCTTCACTGAGGTTCAGGCTGTGTGCCGTGGTAACCCTGCACCAAGTTCCGGGCTGTGTGCCACGGTCTCCTTCGGTAAAGGTCCGTGCTGTGTGCCACGGTTGCCCTGTGTTGAGATCCAGGATGTTCTGCGGTTGCCCTTCACTGACGTTCGGGCTGGGTGCCATGGTCACCCTTCACTGAGTTTCAGGCTCTGTGCAGCGGTCGCCCTTCTCGATGTCCAACATGTGTGCCGCAATTGTCCAGTGCCTTGGTCTGGCCTGTGTTCTGCGGTCGCCCTGTCCTGAAATCCGGGCTATGTTCCATGGACGGCTAGCGACGAGTTACTGGCTGTGTGCCATGGTCGCCTTTCTCTGTGTTTTGGGCAGTGTGCCACGGTCACCCTTCGCCAAGGTCCGGGCTGTGTGACGTGGTCGCCCTGCACTGAGGTCCGGGCTGTGTTCGACGGTCCGCTTCCCTGAGGTCCACGCTGTGTGCCGCGGTCGCCCTGCGCCGAGTTCTGGCTAAGGTGCCTCGTTAGCCNGAAGACGTGAGAAAAAGTGAAAGCACACACACTGCACACTGAATAAAATGTTCCAGTAATAATTTGAATATAAAGCTGAATAATTTATTGCAACTTGAAAATCTGCTGATTAAATGGAAGATTAGATGGAAGAAAATACCTTTATAGTGTAAGCTGTCCAATCTGGGAACACTTGTATGGATGTGAAAGGTTTTAAAAATATATTCTTAAGAGATTCTGATTTGATTTTTAACTGAGTCTAAGCTGGATTGCATCTTTTTTTTTTTCCTTTTTTTTGTATTCTCATAGTAATAAGTACACATCTGTCCAGGGTCCTGACTATATATCGCTGATTCTGGGCAAATTAATTCTGTAAGCACCTCACTGTGGGTATCAGGCAGGAGGGGAGTGTGACACACGGTAGAACCCACAAAACTGACCACTGACAACTGGGGAATGCGCTAGGCTGGGATACAGAGACAGGAGACAAAGCACTGACCCTGAGGGGGTTCACAACCTGTGTGACTGGCATCTGCGCTGCTGTGGAGAGCAGGGAGGCGGGAGGGACACTGAAGCACCCTCACAGAGCACTCACAAACCAGGCACAGGAAAGGGAAGGTAGAAGACAGGAGTGTGCACGGCCCTGGTGGAGCGGAGCCCACTCCGCTGTACAGCTTTAAAATGCTTCGTCTGACACTTAAAGTCCCCCTTGTTTTGTCATTTGCCACATCCGACTCTAATTCTCACCAACCACGGACTTCGGAGATCTCAAGTATTGCCTCATCCTTAAAACAGATAAGCAGTGACTTCATACACACAACCCGTGCACCATCTGACAAGGAAATTCTGGCCACAACAGAGGCCACCACACAATTTTTAATTAAAAATTTTAAGACTCAAGTCCTTGAAATGGCTTAAACTGGTTATATAAAAATTTGATAAAAGTGAACAAGCACACAGTTTGCTGGAATACAATTTATTCAAAGCAATTCACATTAAAATATTAGGCTTAAATACACATACAATTGTATTATAAAACACTATACTTTTCCAAGGTTTAATGACATTTACTTTTTAAAATCACTGTATGCTTCTGAGTCTAAAAGATACCACTGAGTGTTGCTATAATTGTATTCATATTCCCATTTATTTCAACTTTGCTAATAGATATTTAGAAAGTATTCATAAGCTCATCTAGAATATACATGGTTATATGTTAAATGTTTACATTTAACAGGGGAAGCCAATACAGTGCTACAGATACATGACTTGATAGTTCTTTAATATATGAAATATATTTAGTGGTTCAGCTTGCTAGAAATGTTATTAAACAGGAAAAGCTCATCAAGCAGTTTATATCTACCTCCTCTGCACTAGACCCACATTCTACCAGAGTCCATATACAAGGCTGGCTTGGAGTCATTTCATGTAAATGAGATTGTACTCTGAGTGTCTGTAAAAACGATTGGGGAGTTCAGATTTTGCCCCAAGGTTGTTCCTCATCTTAGAGATCTATGTTAATGACTATTAATAAAATTTAGCTCAACTAACCTATGATGGCATAATTACAAAATACAGAGCCTGTTTCAGTGGAATCCCAAACGGAGCGAGGCTCATGGCAACACGCATAGGTCCTGCACCTGAAAAGTGCACAAAGGGAAGCTTAGGACTAAGTTCTGGAGGCTGGGACTCAGCACTGAGCGAGCCCCACTCCTTAGGTTTAATTCTGCAGAGCAGAGATGAAGAAAAGTATGGCTAGTGCCACCATAACATTATTCCTTGGCTTCCCTCCGTCAACCCTCCCTCCTCATGACATCTGCAGGCCCTAGATGCAGGACAGTTGGTCCCAACGACACACAAGTTAGCAGCATAAACAGCGTGGGGCTGGCTTATTTCCCACCAAGACAAGGTCCCCCTTCTTGTACATGGTGGGAACCAAGCAACCTCATGGAAACCAAAACAGTAGCTAATCACTGATTTCAAATGAATAAGGAATACACCAAATGGGGATGTCTCAATTAAAGCATTTTCAACTTTTAAGTAATACCATAATCCCCAAGTAGGCCAACATTACATAGTAAGATGACAATCATTTTGACTACCCCGCCTTAAGTTCTTCTGTAGTAATGACTTACAGTGTAGATATTAACAGGCATGAAGGCCTATTTGAGGACAACTTTGGTAAAACTGAATACAAAGCAAGATTTCACTCCTTCATATACTTGTTTACATACTCACCGGGTGTGCGTATAAAGTAACAAGTCCAGTGTAGGGTAGAGCTTATGCTGATGAAGACCTGAACCCATGATGAAGGGAAATGCACTGCTCTACTTCATAATCAAACTCATGACTCAGATGCAGATCTGGAGACTTCGGTGAACAGAGGTCTGTGGGAGCCAGTGTGGTAGAAGGGGAGGCTTGGAGGGAGCACCCTAAACCAGCAAGTCTCTTTGAGTCTTAGCGTCTCACTGGAAATGACAAGCGACAGATTTGATGACACGTCAGATGCCTTCTGGCACCAACATTTTACAAACTGGAAAGTATGTGGGGTGTGTAAGTAAAGAATTTCATAGAATATTAAGCATCAGAGAGCCCACTCAGCATCATTTTGTCTGGCCCCCAAATTTTTCAGATAAACAATATTGACAACCAAGTCAACTAAAGGAACAAAATAGCAGAGGATCTGAAAAGTCAATGGGGAGAAGAACCATGAAAAACTATGGCCTCACACACCAGGAGCTTCAAAGAAAATGCCACAGATTTACAGTGTAGGCAAAACCCCAAAATGTCCAGGGACTTAATATACACAGTTATGGTCAGTAAGACGGTGAACATTATCAACATTATGAGTAAAATAAAAGTACATAAACAAAGTCACTTTTTATTTGTTTATTTTGTCCGCTAAAACACATTTAAAAAATAACATCTAGACACAGAAGCACAAATACACACAAAACAAAACAGTGCTGGCTTGCTTCACAAATGGGTTTCCTTTGCCTCCTTTAGCTGCTTTGCATAAAATTCAAAGCTCTCCTGTAGACAAGAAAAAAGGGAGGGAAGTTACAGATAAGTCACCAGCAAGAGACGATGGCACAAAACTTGGAAATTATAAAGGACTGCCAGCTGGCAGGACAGGCCGCTGGGCCCAGGGCAGCTGCCAGCCTCAAGGCTCCAGCACTCTGCCTCGCTTCATGCGATCACCACCCAACAGCCCCAAGTCAGTCAAAGCGCCAAGAGTCCCCGCTCTGTGTGTGCAGGTGTGAACGCTTGGGAGGGTTAAGAGGTTTGAAATAAACATGTTTTAGCCACTTCCAGTTCAGTGAAACAGTAAAAAGGAATTCTGCACATATGATTTCTCCCATTAAACAAAGCCAAGTAAAACAAAATTTCCCAGGCAACCTACTGAATGGGAGAAAATATTTGCAAAGGTATTTATCTGATGAGGGTTAACTGTCATACAAAAAATTTATGTAACTCAACAGCAACAATGGAACTGAACAGACATGTTTCCAAAAATGAACGACAGATGGCCAAGAGGTACGTGAAAAGCTGCTCAACATCACCAATCAGGGAAATGAAAACAAAAAACACCCTGAGATGGATCTCCCTTCCTATCTGTTAGAATGGCTACTGTAAAAATATGACTAGAAACAACAAGTGTTGGTGAAGATATGGAGAAAAAGGAGCCCGTGTGCGCGCTGCTGGTGGGAACATATATGGGGTAGCCACTAAGTAAAACCACAGTGGCTCCTCACGAAATCCAAGTAAAACTAACATATGATCTAGCAATCCCATTTCTGGGTATTTATCCCCCAAAATGAAAACAGTAATTTAAAAAGATATATGCTCCCCGCATATTCACTGCAGAGTTAACAGGAGCCAAGACAAGGAAACAACCTAAACACCCATCAATGGATCAGTGAATAAAGAAAATGTCGCACACACAGACACAGGAGTATTATTCTGCCATAAAAAGAACGCAGTCTTGCCACAACAAGCAAGAATGGACCTCGAGAGTATTGTGCTAAGTGAAATAAGCCAGAGAGAAAAAGATAAACACTGTGTGATCTCACTTATATCTAGAATCTGAAAAACACAAAGATCATGGATACAGAGACTAGATTAGTGGTTGCCTAAAGGTTGCCTGTGGAGAAGGCAATGGCACCCCACTCCAGCACTCTTGCCTGGAAAGTCCCATGGACGGAGGAGCCTGGTGGGCTGCAGTCCATGGGGTCGCTAAGAGTCAGACACAACTGAGCGACTTCACTTTCACTTTTCACTTTCATGCATCGGAGAAGGAAATGGCAACCCACTCCAGTGTTCTTGCCTGGAGAATCCCAGGGATGGGGGAGCCTGATAGGCTGCCATGTATGGGGTCGCACAGAGTCAGACACGACTGAAGCGACTTAGCGGCAGCAGCAGCAGCAAAGGTTGCCTGAGGCAGGCAGGGGTGTGGGTTGGGGAGGATGAAGATGGGTAAGCCATGGGGAGATTATATATATATATATATATATACATAGTCAATAATACTGCACTGCACATTCGACAGCAGCTAAGAGAACAGATCTTGAAAGTTTTCACACGAAAAAAAAATTTGACTATGTATGGTGGCCAATGTTAACTGGACTTACTGTGGTGATCATTCTGCAATATCTACAAATATCAAATTATTTTGTACACTTGAAATTAATATAATGCTATGTCAATTATACTTCAATTAAAAACCTTAGATAAAGAAATAAAAACCAACTTATTTAAAAATGGAAATGAACAAGTAATTAACAGTGACATAATATGCTTAGCTATTGAAATACAGGCCATTAAATCCTATTTCAAGTTGAAATGAAGAGAGAACTGTCCCAAGGACATTTGATAAATTCATACCTACAGCTGAAGGTCTGAGAGTGACCTTGTATTTTAAACCTCGGTATCAGAGCGCTATGTTCTGTGGCAGCCAGACCCGTAGCATAACTTTAGTTCCTGAGGCCCTCCCTGGAGGGTCCTTCACAGAGATCTAATCCTCATGTAATTAAGTATTCACCTTATTTTTCACAATTATGAAGCATACACAAATCTGTAGAGGTATTTTCCCCCCCTCTTAATTAAGAAACACTCACAGGAGGTTCAGTGAAAGGGACAGATTCTCCAGCATTCTTCAGCAAAACTGCATAACGCTTTAGAAAAAGATCATTCAATTTTACATTCTTTGCAGTCAAACTTTCATATAGTGCTTTAGCAGATGCGACATCATTGTCGAAGACTAGAAAAAAAAAAGATATGAATCATAGATAAAGTCAACCTATCTTCTTGTTTTTCCCAAACACTTAGCCATTCATTGATACCTGGATTCCTTTATCCTAAACGAAACCAATACTCAAATACCTTCAACAAAAAAACCATATCCAGGATCTACAATCTGGTCCTCCTTCCCCACACCTCTCATTCAGCATTACCCACTATGAAAGAGAAGGAAAATGACAACACAGCTATTTAAAAGACCCATGCTAGTTCAACTGACCACAAACAGAAGTCTTCAATCATAGAGTAAGCACATACCATTCATTCTTCTTCTGTATAAAACCACACTTTGAAATCAGGCTAATTCAGTGACTTTTGTGATGAGGGGCATGTAAAATAAGTAATGTGGAAGTCTGTATCTACATCAAGATCAGCTGCTAAACAACACCAGAAGACTTTCAATATATTCTCCTATTCTAAAATATGCAAATGAGGCATATAGCTAGCTAGTGATTCCCCCAAATTTACATACATTAACTACATTTAAAAACTACATACATCTGTGCAACAAGCTACACTAATATTTCATGTAACTGGATGATGCAGCAGCCTAGGAGCTAAGTTTAGCTGGTTCTCTACTTGTGGCTGACATGCAAATATTTTTAAGTTCACTGTTGAAATTATACAGGCTCTGCTAAGAATTGTTAGTGATCTCACTCTTTGATCTTGCATTAGATTGTTAACATCTACCCTACACTGATGCTGAATAATTAACCCCAACTCTACCAGCAGCAAGGTGAGCCTCCAGGATGATGTGGGATGTCCAGGGATCAATCAAGGATCTCCCTAAAGGGACTGAGGATGACTATACACCTCTCACTGAAGCTGAACAGATCTTTAGTTTGGGTGAAGCCAATTTCCTCTGTGTGAATCCTTTGTTCCCATCTCTAAGAGACCAAAGGCTTCTCCTTCCACTGCCAAGGGCTCAACCCAAGCTCTACCATCTTCTAGGGAGCTGCTCCCAAAACACTCCTATCTTCTCTTTCCTTATTTCCTGATCTCCCTGCTCTTCTCCCTCCCAATTGTCATGCAATTTAGTAGTACAGTCATGCTGTTTTACACTACTTCATCTTACATATTACTAATACCTGCCAATTCTGCAAATGTAACCTTAAGAAAGTTTATGATAATAGCACTATTTCAAAATATATCATATTCCGCTCATCAGGGTATAAAAATGCAGAATTTCGATTGCTAAGTCTGGTGTCCTGCCAACAATCAAATCCACAAAGCAACTCTTTATTTACCCTTTGGCTCAAGTGAACAAATCAGCGGGTGTCAGATGGACAGCTGATCATAACTTACAAATGCTGACATTCATTTTAATTACTGAGGAAACTTTAGACTGGTTCCCTTCCACGTGTGGTCGACTGGCAACCAGGGAAGAAAACTGCTTAAAAGACTACAATTTCAAAGTTGTGACTTCAGGTAAAACCTTGGGGCCCACTTTTTAATGAAGGTGTTTGCTATTTCCAAGAGGAGGTCGGTAGGCCACTGAAAGAGCAAACAGGCAAGTGAAGTCTTAAACATATAGCCATTTTACACTGTATTTCAGGCGCCAGGCCCTTGGAGGGGCAGGACTGGTTCCTAGAATGTACACCCAAGTGGACTTCTAAGCCTTTCTAGGAAGCTGAATCGTAACTCAACAAAGCAGGGCCCCTCAGAAGATGCTCAGAGATGGTTTACATTAACCTGTAAGAATAATTTCAGATTTTTTTTTTAAATACAGGGTTTCTTTTTTTTCTTTTTTGGCTGTGCTGGGTCTTTGCTGATGCATGGGCTTTTTTCTAGTTGTGGCGAGCAGAGGCTCCTCTCCAGTGGTGGTGCACAAGCTTCTCATTGCAGTGGCTTCTCGTGTTGCAAAGCACAGGCTCTACGGCACGTGGGCTTCAGCAGTTGCAGCTCCTGGGCTCTAGAGTACAGGCTCAATAGTTGTGGCACATAGGTTTAATCCCCATACCATGTGGGGATCTTCCCAGATCTGGGATCAAACCCATGTTTTCTGCATTGGCTGGCAAATCCTTTATCACTGAGCCACCAGAGAACCCCCTTAAATATAGTTTAAAACATATCCCAAGGATAAATGAATTATTTATAACATAAGCAATTATCTGATATTTAGGATTACTGCTTTTGAGCTGAGGACTTGTTGACTATACTACAAATATTTAAACCACTTAAATAATGCAGTTACGTGAGACTTATTACCATAGGTTTTCATGAGGCAAGTGTATGCTTCTTCCTTGTCAATTAATTCAGGAATCAATTCTAACAAAGACTTCATAACTGGTGCCTAGGAAATTAAATATAGGTAACATCACAACTCAAAAGAACAGTGAAATATGACACTGATATATGGACATTATATCATAGAAATTTAACAATAATACAGTAGAACTGCCTACTCAATTTAATGGACTATTTCTCTTTTGTATCTCTTAGTATAGTCAGCCCCTCTGTAACCTGTGGGTTCCAAGTCTGTGGATTTAACCAATCCTGGACCAAAACTATTCAGAAGAAGAAAAAAAAAATTCTAGAAAGTCCAAAAATGCAAATGGTGAATTTTCTGGGTGCCAGCAAATAGCATTTACATTGTATTAGGTATTGTCAGTAATCTAGGGATGATTTAACATTTACAGGTAATGAGTGGTAGGTTATAATCTCATAAAAAGGAAAAAAAGGGCAACTCAATACTTCCTAAATGATGCCTGCTGTAACTAAATACATGAGTCAGAGAGAAAAGTGCAATTAGGTAAGTATTTTTCTTTTAAAAAGTGTGTTTATGTAAAATTAAGGAAAATTAGTTTCCAGAGTTGGAAATAACCTAAATGTTTCATATAAAACAAACATTACAATTGGCGCTCAGTTTAGAACTTCATAATGTGCCCAAATAACCTAAAAACAGGGTTTCTGGGGCCCACTCACAGGTAAAATCGATTCTAAAAGGATAGTTTTGAAATATGCTTTTATTCTTTTTTAAAAATAAATAGCAGTAAGACTTGGTTCTGCTTCATACAAATACACACACTTTTAGTATAAATAAGCTAAAGAGCTCCTCCACCTCGCAGTCTCTCCCTGAGTGATCTGACAGGAGGCGCTTTGGAGCAGGCAGCTCCCTCAGGCTCTGCGCTCTGAACTCACCCAGCGACCCAAGCAATGGGATTTGTATCTTACATTCCTAAGGGTCCTTTCTTGGGGCTCAATGCACTGCATGAACCTGTTTTGCATTTCCAGTACAACCAAGGAGCCACAATTGACTCTGCATCAGTATCTTAAAAAAGTAAACAAGTTCAGGCCAGCAAGTGNTCATCCAGTTACTTTTTTCCCTTATGGGTTTAGGATTTCAGGTCAAAACAAAGTTGTTTTTTTTTTCCACTCTAAGATTATAAATGTAATTCACCCATATTTTCTTCTAGAGCATTTATAGCTTCATTAGAGTTAAATCTTTATTCTATCTGTAATTTATCTCCATATAAGAAGTGAGGGAAACCGAGAAAATCATAATTCAAAAAGGCACATGTACCCCAGCATTCATTGCAGCACTATTTACAGGAGCCAGGACATGAAAGAAACCTTGATGTCCATTGACAGATGAATGGATAAAGAAGATATAGTACATATACACAGCAGAATACTACTCAACCATAAAAAGGAACAAAATTAAGTAGTATGTCGTGATGTGGATGAACCTAGAGTCTGTCACACAGAGTGAAGCAAGTCAGAAACAGAAAAATACCATATATTAATGCACATACATGCAGTCTAGAACAGTGGTGCAGGTGAGCTTGCTTGTGGGGCGGACGTAGAAACACAAACGTGGGGAATGGACCTGTGGACACGGCAGGGGAAAAGGAGGGCGGGGCGGATTGGGAGCGTAGTACTGACATGCGAACACTACCGTGGATAAACTAGACAGCTAGCGGGAAGCTGCTGTGGAGCACGGGGAGCTCGGCTCAGGGCTCTCTGATGACCNAATTAAAAAGCTCTTCTATGATACTCAATACCTTTGAACAAGACTAGCTCATAGCATTATTGCCTTGGCAGCAAGTATAGCACCTTACCTTTCCTGATCTCTGAGAATTCCTAATACAGAACACCAAGAGAATCGGGATTTGTTCAGCGATTGCACCACACCTCTAAAAATCGAAACATTATTCAGTAAGTGACGGTTTTGATAAACAAGGGGACCAAGGTGAGTGTTTCCAATTAAGAAAGTTCACAATAATATAGTAATGTATCATTACTAACAGGAAGGCCTAATAGTCAACCAATTTTTTCAAAGCAAAAAAAGAAAACAAGTGCAAGCTCTGCCAAGCTTTTGTGAATGTTGTCCTTGGCACTGCAAGTATAAAGTTTGTTTAAAAAGAAAAGGGAAAAATTAAACTAATGCCTCAACAACCACAGAATAAGGTTTAGGACTGCAAAGAAAGAGGGAAAAAAGAAACACTATGCCTCTCCAATTATACTGCCAAGCATTCACAAGTGAGCTAGGGATCATAAGGTTAATTATACATTTAATAAGGTGTCAGGGAGATAACTGCTCGTTTCTTTATAAAAATTAAAATGTACAAAGCAAGTTCTCTTTAAAGTATAATTACCTACACTTATGCATACAAAAGGACTGATTTCAATCTCTCTATTTTATAAAAGGCTTTCATTGCAACAGACAGCCAGTGCTTGAGAAAGAGACAAAAGTTAAACTAAAAAAAAAAAAAAAAGTTTATATGACAGACCAGATAAATCAAGTGTCTATCCCATCTTAGATGCTATAGTAAAATCAAATATGGCAAGACAATATTTTAGTTTACATTCATCGCAGGTGTCATTCTCTTAAGTTTCTAAAAGCACATTGCTCTTTCAAAGCTTTAAAACACTGTCAATACTAAAATGACTAGTATAAAAAGAACTTTGGGGGACACACAGAACATTCACACTATAAACGGATGCTTTCGACATCTGTGAATAAGGTATGCTTCACTGCAGTAAGAATAATCTTTGACTGTTTGGCAAGCAGGTAAAGAATGGGTGAAGGGTTTACCATCTGAAACCACAGTCTATTGAAGGAATAAACATGCAAAGACGATGCTGTTGCAGCAGCACTTGGCTGCCATAAAGCACTCTGGACAGGCTGCTGCCGGCACATGCAGCTCTGAGAGCGGCCATCACATCCCCAGTGCCTCCCACCCTGGGCTACTGAGAAGAGCCTTGATGACCATGGCTCAGAAAAAGCTTGTAAATGAAATACCAAGTGCATCTTTCTAAAGAGCTATTGTAATAATGTGTCACAGTTGAATGAATACTCAGCTAGACATGCATATACCTGAGTAGGTACACTTAGGTATGTTCCATACAAAGATAAAACATGAGAATTTATTCTTTTCAAGATAAAGCTTTTAACACAGAAGGCAAGAAGATAGAACAATGAAAAGATTCCTGAATCTCCATTATAAATTGCCATTTCTGTTTCAAAAAAACGTTTTTAAAGGGGGAAAAAAAAGTAAACAAGAAAATTCTCAAATAATTGGCATTTCTCTCTCTCTAGGAAAAAAGTAAAGAAAGCTTTAGAGGCAGTGCCAATTAACACAGAGAAATTTCTTGGATTCCACTCTCGAACTGGATGACCTTTCAGGATCACAAGCAGGTGAGTTCACTTTCCCCTCTCTATCTGCTACCTAAGATGTGTCACAGCTAGCAAATACGTAAGTGATTGTAATACTATTTACTATCAGAAATTGGTCCCAGGCCTCAATTTGACACAGGGAGTCTACACAAACACAGCCGTTGGCGGGATCACGGTGACTGTTTGACTGCCACCTGCTGGGAAGGGGCTCCCTGGCGGTGCCTGTTTGTGTACATTACCAGTGGCAGCTCCGATCACCCACCGTTCTGTCGGCACTTGGCGCGGCTTTATACTTAGTGCTGTTAAAATGGCATGAATGCAGTTGTCTCCTTCCCTGAAGATTGCTAATTTAACTGAGAGTGCGGGCCACAGAGACCTGCATTTGTCATTTAATGTGTCTGTGACACACAGGTGAATAGAAAGCAAATTTGACTCTTAATAAATCTTGAATAAGGCACCAAGAGTGTTTGAGTATTCAAGAGAAGCAGTACTTGAAAGGCAAACATTTCCTACTTTTTGTTTGCAAACTGTGTTGCCATGGTGACGCACGGTATTTAGAACGCTAGAGAAATTAAACTAGGAAATCAAAGGAATTGTTTTGCAATACCTATCTGCACGGAAACATTTGTCTTTGAATCATTTTGGCAAAATATGTCTCTTTCCACCCCCATTTAACTCTAAAGACATTTCTAGTCCAATTTGGCAACTTTAAAACCAGCAACCTGTAACATACAATCCAGTCCTTGTCATGTAACCTTGATTCCCACTGAATTTAACTGTGCTAGCAATGCTGCACTTCACTTCTGGTCTTCCACCACATACCTGACCCTAGTAATTTCTCAGCTGACTTCACACAAGTCACAAAGCCTCACTGCTCCACATGTGGTGGGTCATTACCTGTAGGAGAGCTCTGGCATCCTCCACCTTGCCTGAATCCACAAGCTGAAGGAAAAGATCAGTTACAGGTTTGTAAACTGCAAACTGATTGGCCAATCTCTCCGCCATGATGCTTACTGAAAACAAAAAATGACAAGAAAAATCTTTCATTTAAACTATGGTATAACTAACTCACTAAAGACAGTCAGTCCACATAGGCTAGAGAAAGTGCTTCTTTGCTCTTCGACCAGAAGAGCTAACTTACTCTTTTCAAGTGCTGGTTCCAACTGTCCCTCTATGACTTTTCGGAATAAGTATGCCAAGCCAAAGTACTGAGGGTCCACAGTTTGGTTCTCTGAAGTAAGCATATTTTCAATGCTTTCTATTGCAACATCTATGTTATTACTGTAAAAGAAAGTAAAATAAATTATAAAGAAATATTTGCTTTTATATTAACATTGCAGGCAGTTTCAGTACAGGTAATTTAGTATTTACACATGCAAGCACTTTAGGGGAAAAAAAAGACAATATATTTATAATTAACCAGATAAAAAACATTATACAAGTTGAACCAAATTACATTTACATGGCAAAGGTAATCACTGGGTGCTTTATGCTGCAACAAACAACTGAAGTAGCTGCTTATTTTAAAACACTGCTCTAGAGAAAAGAACAAACAACTATATAGAGAAGAATTAAAGACGGTAACTTAAAAAATTATTGTATTTCAAAGTTTTGTTTTTGCAGCTGTTTGGATATAAAATGAAATCTTTTATAACTTTCGCATTATAATCTACAACTGGTCACTACTGCATGAAGTAATAAACATAATGTTAATCTCAGGATTCTTAAAAATGCTGATGATGTCTGCAAAAGGTACATTTTCACGTCTCTCAACCCACAGTCACAACAATTTGTTCTTGTCAGGTGATATACAACATTCAAAAAATATTCAATTTATATCAAAGTTCTCTGAACAAAGTATCTTCATACTTCATTTTTAAGAAATTAATTATATGGCCTTATTAAAAACTTATGATGAAAATTATCTTTGTGACTAGCTTTTTGGTTAAGGTGCTCTTTAACTGATACTTTACAGTTATGGCATGGTACTCCAAATCCAAATAATCAATTTTATGTTGGAATTATCATCTGAAACAAGAATTCTCTAAAAATGAACCCCATTACGATCAATTTTTCTTAAGGGTTTTAGTTAGAGAATTATTTAATAGTTAATTATATTTGATAGTTAATAAAAACATCTCCACATCATATAAAACTCGGATTATATGGTAACATTTAAAATTCATCCAGATCTTTCTTGAATAATTTTCTGGAATCTTCTAACTTAAAATAATAATCACATTTTCTTACTAAAGGGAAAGTTAAAAGTTCTATACGGGGAAACAGTTTTAAAAGGGGGAAAAAACAAACAACTTCTGTCCAAAGAAAGAGGAAAAAACAAAAACCCCGTAAAAGCCAATAAGACATTTTAGTATTACAACCCATTACATGTATATAAAAGTAATTGCTAACGAACATTTTTTTCCCTAAAAGCACGAAGAATGTCAACTTCATAATTACCCACATGAATCTTTAACTTCACCAGTCAGGTTAATAAAAATCAAGTTCTTATTTATTTCTAGAATAGTGATTCTCAATAAGGAATCTAGAAATGGTGGTAAGAGAATCACCTGTAAATACTTCCCTTTGTGTGGGTGTGTGTTGACAGGGGTGGATGAATAGGAGAGTGGACAAAACAGAATGGCGTATTTTTAACAAGCTTGTTGGGCCCCCCATTTCATGATGTTCTGGCAGAGTGTCACCTCCAAGTGTTGCTGACATTCAAATGAACTTATTTTTCACTTTCATAAAGAAATGTTTCAACAAGGGCCTGGCATGTATGAATGAGAAAAGTTATCAACTGTGGGGCAAATTTTATGAGTTTGAAAACTTTGATCAATGTTGTTTACGATTTATTTTACAGCTAAAACATATTTTGTAACACAAAATTATTCCCTGACAATTATAAAATAGGCAGCAACTGGCATCACTATTTTCTCTACAGTTGATACGGTTTCTAATAGCCTGCCTAGATTTTAAAAGGTAGTATTTGAGATAAAGTTCCTTCAGTGTGTACAGTGAAAGAAAAGCAAGTTTGAAGATACTCACTTCTTTATTTGGGCTAAAGCAATGTTATTGACGAAAACCATACGGGAAAGTCCAATTGAGTCCTCGAGTCCATTTACCAACTTCTGAATGTCATGTATGCTTTCTGTATCACCCTTCAAAGCACATGCCTGAATAAGGCGGGTCACTGCTAATCGAGAAGGTATCTGGTCCAGATCTAAGGCTGTTTTTAGTGTTGTCAGAGCATCTGTAATAGAAAAGCAGGTGACAGTTTTTCTTATATGAAATGTACTGACGATGCATTTTGAGAACTAGCTTTTAAATATGAGCACCAAATGACTATACACAAAAAGCTATGAATACTTTTACTCTATATTATAGAAAATATTAATACTTTATGTGAAGCCTGAAAAAAAATTATTTATTTGACTGTATCAGAGACCAGAGAAATGTCTTCTTTAAGTCACACAGAAAATGCAAATGTTACTGATAGAAAGCAGGTTCCATTCAGGGACAACAATTAGTGACTAATTTCAAGGAAGTTGACAAGTTTAGAGAAATATAAATAAGGAAGAATTTAAAAAAGACTTTCCAAAACTATGTAACTTTTACCCGCATTCACACTTCCCCAGATTAATACACTCAAAAGATTCATGATTATCAAAACCTTCTAATATCCCACAGATTCTTTCTTGAAAACAGTATCTCTTTCTAATCCAAAAAGGTTTGATCATCCAAGATGAACAGCCAACCTGGAACATTCAGCTCACACAGAGACAAATTTATTTTACATGATTAAATACCATGCAGATACTTTCTTGCAATGACTTTTCAGAGAAAAGAAAGCTCATCGGGTTCCAAGAGAGACTCTCCACAGGAGTTTGTTTTTTAAATATCAAACTTACAAGTATTTGATAATGGATAAATATGGAATATTCTTCTGAGTTACTGACTTAAATGCCAGAGTAGCAAAATCATTAAACTAAATACAGTGGTGGACTGGAGGGAACATGTAATACTTAACATAACAATCACTGCTACCAAAGAAAACTTCATGGTTCTCTGGCAATTAAGGCAATGCAACCGACACAAAACTAAGACTCTCCAAGCAACTTTCCAAATAAGAACAGTCCATCATTAACAGAACAGAGAAAGGGTAACAATTAAACATGCTATTAAAAGTGATACGATAAAAGACGTCACAAATTTAGTATTTATTCCTGAATAAAAAGTTTATTATGACTCCAAATTTATACTTTAAATGAGTGATTCTTAAATGGGGAAAAGGGAAAAAAAGGTTAAAAGGTATAGTCAGTAAAATTTTACAGATACATATGAACTACAGGAAATAAATTTTATCTATAGAAAATAGGCTTGATAAAATCTTAACTGGTGGTCATACACAGATAACCAACTTTGGAATATTCATGTTAGCCAGCAATACTGTCAGCTAAGAAGGATCTTCCTACAAGTAGATCAAATAACAGTTACGATAATCATGTTGATGATAGTAACTACCATTTATCAAGCTTTTATTACATGTGTTGAGCACTTTCTACACTCCAGTCACAGATTAAGCAGTCACACAACTAACCTTCTGAGGTACCAAATTTATATGTGGGAAACTAAGGTACAGACAATTTAAATAATTTCCTTCATTATTTTAAGGTCATACTGTTAGACACCAACCCCAGAACTTAACCACACTGGAGCTTGCATCTACAGGTGCACGTGTGTGTCAAAGAGTGAAGGATCGAGAATAGATCACCTTATGTTTACCCAAAGGAAGCAGGGGACCTTGGAACTGAAATCATATTCCCATACAGAATTTGCCTTCTGTACAATTCATGACTTATGAGACATCAAAAGTGGTTCCCACCCACACCATCCGCCCCGAGTAATACTCATTATATTGCCAAGTTGTGATGTATCAGCTATTAATATTCCACAACAGCATAAGCTAGTTAAATTAGATTAAGAACTGAATTGGCTTTATTTTTCTTCCTGCTTTAGATGGAACTGAGAAAAAGAAACCTGAAATTTTTTTTCTTTAATTGGGAGCTCTAGTCAGCCATGGAGCACAAATAGGGTAATATGGATAGTGCCAACACCATCTTGCCCTTGACAATGACCACCGGAGGTTATTAGTCGGTGGGAGGCACGGAAAGTGGGCTCATGACTTCTGCTCTCAACCAGTCTCCAACGGAATAGATGAAAATAGATGTGAAATTATATCAGTTTCTTCTTGTTTTCACAGGATAACCTAACATACAAGTAGGGTAGCAGTCAATTAAACACTGATCAGATTTAGCTCAAAAAGCAACCTCTTGAAATTAAAAAATCATGTAGACATGATCTCCATGTCTACAGAAATATAAGCTTTTTACAAAAATGAGCTTACTGATATAAGGAGCAAATTTAATTTTTTGATGTTTTAAAATTGTTTATCAGGGACTTCCCTGGTGGTCGGTCCAGTGGTTAAGACTCCACATTCCCACTGCAGCAGGCATGGGGTTCAATCCCTGGTTGGGAACTTACACATGCTGTGTGTAATGGCCAAAAAATAAAATAAAAATATAAGAAGTTGAAAAAACTTGTTTATCATTTCTGCATTTAAAAAGCAACTTGCCCAAAAGCCTTTGCTACTGAAAATGAAAGCTTTTAAAGTTTTAATAGCAAACCTTACAACACTTCGTTATGACTAAAGGCTGGGCTGTTTAATTTGCTGGTCCTGCCTATAGATAGAAAACTGAAGCAGCAATTCTGCGAAGGCAGAAATCATCACTTACATACTCAGTCCTCACTAATTAGGAAGACATCCATAGTCTAATACCTCTAGGCATTATAGGTAACATTAAAGCTGCACAATTAGACAGCAACTTTCAGAGATGTGAAATTCTTTTATAAGCATGCAAGTGAGGAATAACACCATTCTCACAGACTAAAGAAAAAACTAGGTAATATACATATTCAACAGTTAAAAAGTGTTTCAACCTTCCTTAAAGAGTTCCTAAGTAGGTTTTGTTACATAGGCAAAAATTGTGGTGTTACTGTATTGACTAAAATTCAAATGTAAAATTAAATATGAACAGATGCTTATCTGAATTTAAGAGAATCATCATTCTTCCCCCTTGGGAGCTCATTCCTAAGCCCATCCCATCGATACTCATCCCTCTGCAAACCCATAAACAGCCTCTGCCAAGCAAACAGCCCCATGTCCCAATCCTCCCCAAAGTTATCTCCAATTTCTCTGGTGTTATCCTCTTAATATTCATTTAAAAACTCCAAACTCCAAATAAACATGGTATCTTACTGCCGTTGGTATTATGAACTATTAAAAAAGTATTAGATTAAGTTTTAAAAATCAATATTATAATCATTTGGTGCACAATCCCACACATTTAACACTCAATTTAACTCATTTGCTATCTCACACACAACCAACACAATATGCAAGAAACAACTGCTGGGAATTGTTTCAGATGCTCTAAAGTATGTTAATTTCCAAAGCAAAAAATGACTTGTGCTGTGAATTTTAACGCACTTGAAAGCCTGTACTTTCTCTCGTTCTGGAACACAAATTTTGCATGTCTGAAGAGCTGTGATTCATCTTAAGAAAACCCATCTTGTGTTAAATGGAATGGAAACTGGACTAAGTGGTCAAATGACAAGTACATTCATATTCAAGCTGTATTATAAATGCATGTACAGTAATTTACGTCTCTCAGCTACCACAAAAGGCTCTTGATAAGCAGGTAATTTGCTAAATGGACTCCTTTATCCAAGTATTCGAAGGGCGTTACAAGAAAAATCTGCAGAGGCATTAATGTGACGTAAAGGTCAAGCATTGTGACATACCTTTCAAATAATCCCGCCTAACTTGCGTTATGATGAGGAGGCTGTTGGCAGCATCGTTCAGTGTGAAGCCCTTGATGTGGGTCTCAGCGCTAAAAGAAGCAGACATTTAGAAAGGAATTACTGACATGCTTCTGATACGATAATAAATGGTTGAGCACCAAGGTGAAATTATAAAAACTACTGTTCGTATGTTAAAAATATTGCTGCAAAATATCGACCTGGAGACAGCTTTTGTGTTATCCTGTCAATGGTTATAGAAGGATAATTTTTTTTTGCATTCTGACAGATGACAAAGTTGGAAATGAGCAACAAAAGAAACAAAGTACAAGATTTTTTTTTAAACAATCGGTTCAGATTCTTGAATGCTGACATATTAGATGACTAAAATAACTGCATGCCCTGCATTGTTCTGCTGTATCCTAAGTGGGATACTTTTTCCTTTTTTTCCTACACTCACCGTAATTTATAAAATGTAGAACTAGTCTTTCAGCACCAAAAATGAACATTTATTTTCAGCACTTTATATTTTAAATATAAACTAAAGCATATTACTAACACCATCTCATTCAGTTGATTAATTTTCAAATTTCTGTCATCTACACACACAGTTTTTAAAGGTGAACCTATGGCAGAACCAAAACCATGGTTACAGTAAAATGTAAAATTTCACACAATCTTGTCCCAGCCTTAAATTTGTAATCCCCCAACTTTTTAAAACTCAAGAGCAAAAACTTGCTTATGACTAAAACCTACATGATTTATTAAAAAGAAGGAAAAAAAAACCCTAGCCAGAGATGATCTGCTTGCTACGTGTATCACCTGTATTGAAATTTCAGCATCCTTAATGCCCCTGGGGTTCATCTCCTGATTAGGAAATCTCCAAAGGTCAGAAGGAGCAAAAGCAATTGCTGCCATTTGCCTTCTCAAGCTCAGTGATGGTATGGCTGCTAACAACCTTGGCCTGCCGACATGAACATCTAAGCTGAGCAGATTGCGATAAAAGCAGGGTCACTACTAAATTATTCTCATCAATCCCAAGAAAATCCTCCAAAACACCGTGATGTGCCCATCCTCTCAGTCACTTCCAGCCTCTGGGGATCCCCCCTGCAGATCCCGGGTGCAGGATTTTCTTATTCCCCCGACGATCCTCTTAATCCCACCAAAGCACCCACTGCTCAGTTCGACTTGTTTCCTTTGTCCCATCTGTCAAAGCTCTTAAGTCAACAACTCTTGCATGAGACTATAAACTGCAGAAAATAAAGGATTTACATTCTCAATCTCTAGCATGATTAAATAAACAAGGAGACACTATTAAAATTAACCTCACTTCTTATGCCAACATTATTACATGTAATTATATGATACTTATTTGAAAATATTAACTAAAATTCATTAAAACCACAAGGTAATAAAACTTATGACACCACGCTTGATGTCAAACCTTTTGAAAATCTCAAAACACAGAATATTTTTCTTTTAATAATTTCTTCCTATCTCAAGAAGGTATGTATTCAATACAAATTTGAAATTGGGGGATAAACAGGAAGAAAACTCTCCCCAGGTCTATTATATGCTGAATACATACACATTTTACATATAGAAACTGACCAATCACAACCAAAATGTTTCCAACTGACAAAGGGAGAAAAAGAAAAACTACAAAGGGTACTGGTAACTTTGCAATGGATTCACTAATACAATAAAATAAGAGAAGCTTACTTCTGATTCTTAATTTTGATCTTTCCTTTTGGAAAAAAATCTAGTACAGAGATGTCAGATCAAACTTTCTGTGATGATGAGAATATTTTTTATTCATGTCGCCCAATAGGGTAGCCACAAGCTACATGTGGCTACCTGGTTACTGTGGTGGAGAAATGGAAACTTTAATTATATTTAATTTTAGTAATTTAAATTTAAGTGGGCAGTTATAGCTAGTGGCTACTGGATTGGACAGCACAGAATTCTAGACATTTTCATTTTTAGAGCTGCCAAAATAAAGAAAAAAATCACAGAGAGAAAGGGGTATCAATCTTTTAACTTACAATCAACTGCAAAAGTTAATCTGTCTTAACCAAAGAAGATAATATGACAGAGAAAGTTTCATCTTAGAGATTTCAAAGCAATGACTGGTCTATGGATTGTACTTACATAACATGCACATGGGGCATTAGGCAGTGATCAGAATTTATCTTACTTTGGATAACAAAAACTGGCCAATCCAGTAAAAAGCACCAGTGATTGATTTAACATTACTTTTAGACAGAATAAATAAGCTAGTAGGAACAAAAGAAAATAAAGTGCTAGTCTCCAAAGATAAAGTAGAGCTATCACCACGATTCTCAAATTTCATAACTATACAGTTCAGTGTTAACAAAGATTTAAAATAACAATTTATATAACCCTTATTGTTTTATGAATAACTAGTTCTCCTCCTCTGAAAAAATTCACTATACCTAAATTTTTTTGAAAGATGAAGAAATATATTTCAAACTAAAAATGAAAGAACATCATTCTTTCAAAAATTTTAAAGGCATTTGTTACTTTTGAGGTTTCATTACTTGTTGGGAAGGTTAAATAACCTTCTTAATAAAACTGAAGAAATCTCATTAGTAAGTAGTCAAGTGAATCTGTAACACATTAGAGACAGCAAAGGTATAGCAAAAACAATGACTGCAATAGTTCAAAGGGGAAACAACTGCTCTTAAGAATGAACAAGTGGCATCATGTAGGAAACTATAACAGACTGCTATTTATGGAGTAAGGTAAGAGTAACAGTGCCAGAAAAATACTAGGGGTACAGCCACTTGCTACAACGGCTCATTTGGTCATACCGTATTAAAATAATGATGGCTCTTAAAAAAAAAAAAAGGGGCAATAATTATTTTTCATTCTCATCACTGATGCAGAGCTGGAAGTGGAAAAGATGACCTAGTGGAATGTTGGTAACAAACCAGGAAACCAATCGAGGGAAGTTACAGGGCATTCCCTTGGTAACAGAGAACTGGCACTCTAACTTCCACTTCTGAGTTTCCAGTCCAGAGCTATTTTCAAAATTACCCAATGCAGGTCTAACCCAAGATACAATTCTTACAATTATTCATAGTTAGATACATTTTTTATTGGTTCAAGGAAAGGATGTGCGCAGATTCCTAGATTAAGTGCCTCTGGGCATTCGAAAGCTTTGCACCTAGGATTCTCTTCAGCTCACACAATGACACGGGGGAGCCATCTACAGAACACTCCCCAAACGGTAACACAGAGAAGATGAATGTGACCTCAGGAGGACAGCAAGGCTTTGTGAAGATCGAGAGAGGGACAGGGGGAAAGATATACCTACATTTTACAGGCTGTGGACATTAAGTGGAAATAGATGGGTTGTGCTTATAACCACCTTCTAGGTCAACAGCTTTCACACTTGTTTGATGGAGATTCTCAGTCAGACATGGTAAACAATGATGTGTTAACGTAACAAACCAGCACACTAATATACATACACACATAAAACAGAGAGCAAACGTTCACAAAGTATCTTTACTACATGGAGTGCTTTGATTTTCTATTGATTAAAAAAGATGTTGATTCTGCCCCACTGAATAAAATTCATCATCTACTAACTGGTTACAAATACAATTTGAAAAACAATTCTAGACCGGGGGACTTCAATAAGAGGTATGCACCCTGTGAGAATGCTCTAGGGTGAGCCAAGAAAACGTTTGCTTCTGTTTTTAAATCTTATCCTCTGAAAAATTTCTAATTTTGGAATATGTTTTATAACATACTTACATATCATAAAGTAGTGGAGCTCACTGAGAATTGTATGTGATCAAAATGTTTAAGACACAAGATTCTTGAATCAGCTGGGATGTCTAGTAAAACGCAGATTCTTGGGCCTTACCCTAGATCAGGTGAGTCAGAACTTCCGGGGTGGGTGGAGAGGAACCTGTGCTAACAGAATGTGAGGTTCACCATTCAAGAAGCAGCCAAATTAAAATGAAAAAATTATAATCTGTGCTTTGGGGAAGTATTGATCCTTGTGGCCAACCTCACAATTAAAAGACTTCAAAAGTTTTGTTTCCATCTCCTGAGATGATCTCAACATAAAATTCTCAATATCCAATTCTCAACACAAAATGTCCCCCTTTTTTTCCTGCTGTCCCTTCCTCCCAAATCCCTGTTGCCTCAAAAATACCTTTGATAATTGAGCATAGTGTTTAGTCAATACTTTTTTGAGAAAAGTAGGAAAAAAATCTGCACCTCCTGGATGACTTCAATGGTTGTAGTTGACAGGATGCTGTTCAATGTCAAATTTTTCAAGTCACTAATTGAGGATATACTGAGTATTCCTGAGATAGATTATTTAATTATTAACAGCAACTGAGTAAACACACAAATGAGACATAATTCATTCAGAATCTAAACTTAAGTCTTAGTGTGACTGTTCAATATCAAGATTTACAAATGATTCAAGATCATAGATATATATGATGTATAGATATATCCATATACATAGCACTTATATGTACATATTATGAATATATATATATTATATACACGGCATGTGTGTATATACAGAGATATAGATATATTTCCATAGACAAGTACAATCACACACAACATATTTTTCAAAATGTATCAAAACATAAATAGTAAATATGGCCATATGATGCATAACTTTAACATAACACTAATGTTAACATCAGGTTTTCCAGTGAACTCCAAGAATGGCAAACATCCGTCTTCTATTCAGGATTCTGATATTCCAAAAGTGCTGCAACTTAAAAATCTTGAAGGCCAAAAATTAGCCAGGAATCATCATTTCAAAACTTACAATATACTAGGAAAACACTGACTTTTGCCTTTGAAAAATAAAGCTATTGACTCATTAACAGGACAGGTCTACATTCCAGAGCAGTTAACCTTGATCCACTCCTTTCTAGGCCCTTTCTGACTATTTACCTAACTTCTGAAGTTAATTCCTTGGGAATAAGACAACTGAGTCAGTTAACTAACACATCAGGGAAGAAAGCTTAACTTTTGTTCTGATTTTAAAAGTATTTTACTCTAGGGAACTAGTCAAAGAGAGAAAACCATTACCACTTAAAACACCATAGGTTATAAAATGAAGGGACAGAGAAAAGATATTTAAAATGTGCCTAGTACCATATATTTTTTCCTACTTTACCCTATGTCTTTCAATGCCTAGAAGAAACAATTAATGTAAGATTTATTATCATTTCATTACAGAGAAGAAAAACTGAGGTTCAGAGATAGGAAAAAATTTTCCAAAGGGCTTTCAAGTACGATACAAAGCCTTGCCTAAGTTCAAAACCCTTGATGCCTTCACATATTAGGCTGCTTCCACCATAAAAGGTACACAGATCAAGCTGCTAAATAAGAAATAAAACAGACACCTATAAAACAAAACAGAACCCTCCCTCCAAAAAACCAAACTACTTTCTGTATATGAATAAGATACATGAGTGTGAGGCTCTATAAGGTAAAATAAAATATACTGCAGTGTGCAGGACAAATAAAAGTTCTATCTTTTGTAGTTTAAAAGCCCCCTTAAAATTAGAAAACCATTTCATATAATTTCTATGGGTAGTTGAAGACAATTAAGCAACTGTTACTGTAATACATCATTAGAAAAATCCTAATGATAGGTTTTTCTTTTTTTAGTGTGAAGTTTAATAAATGAACTGATACTTACAAATCTTTCACTTGCNCCCCCTTAAAATTAGAAAACCATTTCATATAATTTCTATGGGTAGTTGAAGACAATTAAGCAACTGTTACTGTAATACATCATTAGAAAAATCCTAATGATAGGTTTTTCTTTTTTTAGTGTGAAGTTTAATAAATGAACTGATACTTACAAATCTTTCACTTGCATTGCTTGCGTAGAATTATCCTTCACCAAAAGTAAGTTTATAAGCCTGGCATAAGCTTCATTGTCAAACACAATGTTTTGCTTTTTTGCTGTCAGGAAAATATTAAATGCATCTATGAAAGAAAACAAAAAATGAGATGACATTGTTCTGAAATGGCAAAAAGGAGGGGGAAAAGCCCTGAAGCAAAGCCCCAACCCCTCATATTTCTGCTTCTTTTAATGCTCACCCAGTATACCACTCTACAGAGATACATACTGACCAAGTAAGCAGATGGTTATCACTGTTCTAATCTTTAAAAAAGTAAGGGACAGTTTTGGAAACTACTACTTAATTCCAGTGGATGGTAATAGAAAGGGCTTCCTTTTACAATGATTTTTTCATACTAGCTCTCTAAAGTCAATAAATTATTTTCATGCCAATAAAAACAGAACACAGCTCTTCTGAATTTGTTTGTCAAAAGATCCCAGTTTCAAAATAAACTGTAAAATGTGTGTTAAAGTCCAAATAAACCAGGGATATAATTTAGATTGAGGGGAGCAAAAGATTCATTTTAAAGCAATCTTTAATCTATAAGTGGGTGGTTACTATGGTTAACATTTCAACACAATAGCATTAAAGTGAATATAGCCTATAATTCTAAAATTAGGAGATCAAATTATTTGGCTACGACAGGACTTATACAAAAACATACAATTTTCAAATATACAGATATCTAACAAGTAAACTAAGCAACATTTGTTTGACTGATTAACAGTTTTATTTCACTCGTTCACAATAACTGTCAGTGAATGAAAAGATGTTACCAAAAGAGAAGTAACTACACTTTTCAGTCATTTACTTTTCTGAAATAAAATTGCCTGGCTATAAACATCCAACTGAAACTATAATCCACACTCTGTTGTGTATAAACAAGTCACAAAAAAGGTGGGGCATAACTGAACTATCACTCAAGACCTTTTATGGATATAAAGCTCCATGTAAAGAAATACAGAACACATAACTAGGAATGAACATGATATTAAAGCTCAGAAGAATATTCTGCGCTACTTTAGACGTTTCTAAATAAGCAGGAAAAAAAAGAAAACCCAAGCAGAAATTATGCTTTGTGTTTACAAGTTATGGGAGCATGAACTAGTCCTTCAATTAAACTGAAGAGACAATACCAAAAACTTAACCTTTCAAGTTAAATTCTGAGAAAACAAGAAAAAAAGATATGACACTAATATTTGCATCTTAACTAAAAGACAGACTCTATCATTCATTATATAATGCATATATTTTTCTTTAAAGGAAGCTTAGAAATTATGATGTATTGTAATTACTGGCTACATCCCAACAAGCATATACAATAGGTTCACTACTTTGCTAAGTGAATATTTACAGTAAATACAGTCTGAGTATTTAAGATCAACAACGTAATATAGAAAAGCTTACTAGTTGTTTTCTAAAATTGTAGTCTTGAATTCAGTTTTCAAAGTACTCACATTTTGCCAAACATTTCTACACAGAAGTAACTAAAACCTCTTGAATTAACAGAATGAAACCAACTAGATAAATGCATATGGTATATTAAAACTACAGCAGGGGTAAGCCTTTATATTTATAATGCATTATACTTAGTTAACTGGTTAGATGTTTTTCCTTAAGTAAAAACAACAACTAAAAAAAGGCAATATATGGAGTTTTGGAATCTTAAAATAGGAAGTATACACTAACTATACATTCGTTTCAGTTAAATCAAAATTCTATTAGAATATCTAAACAGTACCAATAATAATGAACTTCAGGTTTAAGAGACTCATGGCGAAAAAACTCAAAATGTATTAGACTGAATATGCAGCAAAAGAAAGTAACTCAGAAAGAATAAAGTTATTCTGCAGGATGGAGAAAGCCTAAAAGTTTAGCTTAATTCCTACTTCAGACACTGTCTATTTGTGTCACAAAATCTGTCACAAAATTTCTAGTTAAGAAATTAAGAGGGAGATATGTTCGTTAGGTTACTCGTTTCTGCCCATGGACGCCGCCCAGAAAGCACCGTTGAAGTCTGCCCCTCTCCACTGCCGTCATGCCTAAGTCAGAGTCTCCCAGAGCCCGAACAGCTGCGGAAGCTCTTCATCGGGGGACTGAGCTCTGAGGCATTCTGAGCATGGGGAACGCTCACAGACTGCGGTAATGAGGGATCCAAACACCAAGTGCTCCAGAGGCTGCGGGTTTGTCACATACAGCAGTGGAGGAGGTGGACGTGGCCACGAATGCAAGGCCACACAAGGTGGACGAAAAGTTGTGGAACCAGAGGGCCGTCTCAAGAGAAGACTCTCAAACACCTGGTGCCCACTAAACTGTGAGAAAGATTTTTGTTGGCGGCATTACAGAGGNACTGTAATACATCATTAGAAAAATCCTAATGATAGGTTTTTCTTTTTTTAGTGTGAAGTTTAATAAATGAACTGATACTTACAAATCTTTCACTTGCATTGCTTGCGTAGAATTATCCTTCACCAAAAGTAAGTTTATAAGCCTGGCATAAGCTTCATTGTCAAATACAATGTTTTGCTTTTTTGCTGTCAGGAAAATATTAAATGCATCTATGAAGGAAAACAAAAAATGAGATGACATTGTTCTGAAATGGCAAAAAGGAGGGGGAAAAGCCCTGAAGCAAAGCCCCAACCCCTCATATTTCTGCTTCTTTTAATGCTCACCCAGTATACCACTCTACAGAGATACATACTGACCAAGTAAGCAGATGGTTATCACTGTTCTAATCTTTAAAAAAGTAAGGGACAGTTTTGGAAACTACTACTTAATTCCAGTGGATGGTAATAGAAAGGGCTTCCTTTTACAATGATTTTTTCATACTAGCTCTCTAAAGTCAATAAATTATTTTCATGCCAAGAAAAACAGAACACAGCTCTTCTGAATTTGTTTGTCAAAAGATCCCAGTTTCAAAATAAACTGTAAAATGTGTGTTAAAGTCCAAATAAACCAGGGATATAATTTAGATTGAGGGGAGCAAAAGATTCATTTTAAAGCAATCTTTAATCTATAAGTGGGTGGTTACTATGGTTAACATTTCAACACAATAGCATTAAAGTGAATATAGCCTATAATTCTAAAATTAGGAGATCAAATTATTTGGCTACGACAGGACTTATACAAAAACATACAATTTTCAAATATACAGATATCTAACAAGTAAACTAAGCAACATTTGTTTGACTGATTAACAGTTTTATTTCACTCGTTCACAATAACTGTCAGTGAATGAAAAGATGTTACCAAAAGAGAAGTAACTACACTTTTCAGTCATTTACTTTTCTGAAATAAAATTGCCTGGCTATAAACATCCAACTGAAACTATAATCCACACTCTGTTGTGTATAAACAAGTCACAAAAAAGGTGGGGCATAACTGAACTATCACTCAAGACCTTTTATGGATATAAAGCTCCATGTAAAGAAATACAGAACACATAACTAGGAATGAACATGATATTAAAGCTCAGAAGAATATTCTGCGCTACTTTAGACGTTTCTAAATAAGCAGGAAAAAAAAGAAAACCCAAGCAGAAATTATGCTTTGTGTTTATAAGTTATGGGAGCATGAACTAGTCCTTCAATTAAACTGAAGAGACAATACCAAAAACTTAACCTTTCAAGTTAAATTCTGAGAAAACAAGAAAAAAAGATATGACACTAATATTTGCATCTTAACTAAAAGACAGACTCTATCATTCATTATATAATGCATATATTTTTCTTTAAAGGAAGCTTAGAAATTATGATGTATTGTAATTACTGGCTACATCCCAACAAGCATATACAATAGGTTCACTACTTTGCTAAGTGAATATTTACAGTAAATACAGTCTGAGTATTTAAGATCAACAACGTAATATAGAAAAGCTTACTAGTTGTTTTCTAAAATTGTAGTCTTGAATTCAGTTTTCAAAGTACTCACATTTTGCCAAACATTTCTACACAGAAGTAACTAAAACCTCTTGAATTAACAGAATGAAACCAACTAGATAAATGCATATGGTATATTAAAACTACAGCAGGGGTAAGCCTTTATATTTATAATGCATTATACTTAGTTAACTGGTTAGATGTTTTTCCTTAAGTAAAAACAACAACTAAAAAAAGGCAATATATGGAGTTTTGGAATCTTAAAATAGGAAGTATACACTAACTATACATTCGTTTCAGTTAAATCAAAATTCTATTAGAATATCTAAACAGTACCAATAATAATGAACTTCAGGTTTAAGAGACTCATGGCGAAAAAACTCAAAATGTATTAGACTGAATATGCAGCAAAAGAAAGTAACTCAGAAAGAATAAAGTTATTCTGCAGGATGGAGAAAGCCTAAAAGTTTAGCTTAATTCCTACTTCAGACACTGTCTATTTGTGTCACAAAATCTGTCACAAAATTTCTAGTTAAGAAATTAAGAGGGAGATATGTTCGTTAGGTTACTCGTTTCTGCCCATGGACGCCGCCCAGAAAGCACCGTTGAAGTCTGCCCCTCTCCACTGCCGTCATGCCTAAGTCAGAGTCTCCCAGAGCCCGAACAGCTGCGGAAGCTCTTCATCGGGGGACTGAGCTCTGAGGCATTCTGAGCATGGGGAACGCTCACAGACTGCGGTAATGAGGGATCCAAACACCAAGTGCTCCAGAGGCTGCGGGTTTGTCACATACAGCAGTGGAGGAGGTGGACGTGGCCACGAATGCAAGGCCACACAAGGTGGACGAAAAGTTGTGGAACCAGAGGGCCGTCTCAAGAGAAGACTCTCAAACACCTGGTGCCCACTAAACTGTGAGAAAGATTTTTGTTGGCGGCATTACAGAGGACACTGAAGAACATCACCTGAGGGGGTATTTTGAACGGTATGGGAAAACTGAGATGACTGATGAACCATGACTGACTGAAGCAGTGGCAAAAAGAGAGGCTGTGCTTCTGTAACCTTTGATGACCATGACTCCGTAGGTAAGACTGGTCATTCAGAAACATCACACTGTGAGTGGCCACTACTGCGAAGTGAGAAAAGCCCTCTCTAACCAAGAGATGGCTAGTGCTTCACCCAGCCTGAGAGGGCGAAGTGGTTCTGGAAATGTTGGTGGCGGTCGTGGAGGAAGCTTCAGTGGCCAAGGTGGCTTTGGTGCAGCCGCCGTGGTGGCGGATATGGTGGCAGTGGGGATGGTTACAATGGATTTGGTAATGATGGAAGCGATTCTGGAGGTGGCGGAAGCTACAGTGATTTTGGCAATTGCAACAATCCATCTTTAATTTGGACCCATGAAAGGAGGAAACTTTGGAGGCAAAAGATCTGGCCCATATGGTGGTAGAGGCCAATACTTTGCCAAACCACAAAATCGAGGTGGCTACGGGGGCAGTAGCAGGAGCTATGGCAGGGGCAGAAGGTTCTAGTTACTGCCAGGAACAAAGCTCAGCAGGAGAGGAGAGCCAGGGAAGCGACAGGGAAGCTACAGGTTACAACGGATTTGTGAACTCAGCCCAGCACAGTGGTGGCAGGGCCGAGCTGCTACAAAGAAGACAAGTTGTAGACAATACTCATGTGTATGGGCAAAAAACTCGAGGACTGTACTTGTGACTAATTGTATAACAGGTTATTTTAGTTTCTGTTCTGTGGAAAGTGTAAAGCATTCCAACAACGGGTTTCTTTTTTTTTTTTCACCAAAGGGTTTTTAATGTAGATTTTTTTTTTGCACCCATGCTGTTGATTGCTAAATGCAATAGTTTGCTCATGCTGCTGAATAAATGTCTTTTTTTTTTTAAAGGTGCTGTGTAAAGTTAGTCTACTCTGAAGCCATTTTGGTAAATTACTCCAACAGTGTGAAGTTAGAATTCCTTCAGGGTAATGTCAGGTTCCATTTGAAATTTATTTACAACCTGCTTTGGTGGAGAAGTTACTGTCTTCAGAACCTTGGTGTAGTTGAACTGACAGTTACTTTGTTGTGACCTGGAGTTCACTGTTAAAAGGGTCACCCATGCAAAGTCACGGAGTTCTTTTTTGGTTATTAATGATTGTTGGCATATCCTATGCAATATATTTAAACTGAATTATGGTACCGATAAAGTTATAGATGGGAATGAAGCTTGTGTATCATCACGTGTAATCAATAAAAAGTTTAATACCCTCTTGGAAAAAAAAAAGTTAAGAGGTTCTATAAATTTCTAAACTCATGGCTTTCTATGGAAGAGAACTCAAAACTGTCAATACTAGAATGAAAACAAATCTGCTGCATAATGGTCAAATTATCATAAAGCATACTTGGAAATCTACATAAAAACTGGAGAAATTAGAGATAACAGAAGCATTCTGAGAGATAACAGAGATAACAGAAGTGAAGAAAATGGAAGTAGTGTAAGATCTGGGAAGAGTACAATGAAGTCTAAATGAAAACATCCAGAATGTGAAAGGCAAGCTTGTATCAGAGGGTTCGAGATAGTCACAGAAGTTTTAAAGTAGTCTTAATAGAAGTAGGCACACCTTCTGGAAAAGTTACCACTGAAAAAAGGGAAGAAGAGCAAGAAATGGGTCTCATATCCAGCCTACAACCTTGAGATGTTTAAGCAGAGATACTGTATGAAGCTTAAAATCCTAATCGTTTTTTGCTTTCACATAAAATCACAACATGTAACAAATACATTTGTCAAAAAATCATGATCATGTTATATTCAAAGTGCAATTTTTGATAAAATGACATCTACTTTAGTTTTCATTATGAAAAATTTCAAGTGTACAGAAAAATATAAAGAATAGTATAATGACCCCCACCATATACTCACTGCTTACATTTAATAAGCAACATGTTCCTGATCTGTTTAACCTTTAAACACATGGCTCCTGACTTAAATATTTTACGGCTTAAGGCTTAAGTATTTTAAAATGAATTACAGAAATCTTCAGTTTTTTCATTTCTCAATACTTCTTACTGATCTCAAAATTCAAGAACATCTATAAATCATAAGCTGTTATTCTATCTAATATAAACATGAGAGTGATTCCTTAATTACCTACTACTGAGTTGACATTTAAATTTTCCCAATTGCACCAAAATGTCTTTGTTAACTTAAATGAAAGAAAATAGTGAATATATATATTTAAGTTCCATCTCTTCCTAAATCACTACTAATTTGCTGGGCTCAGATCCCACGTTGTTGTCAGAAAGGAGACCCCAGTATACATGTTTACCTTTGTTTCTCCTCCTGCGGCAGGCGTTCAATAGCTCTTGCTTAAGATTAACTTCTACAGGTGAGGGTAATGAAGTTGGGTAATCTTTTTCTTCCTCATACCATAACTTAAAAATAAAATTATTCAGTTAAAGAAAAAGTGGTAAATACAGCAACCTTTTCAATGTAAAGCTGGGTTAATCTATAACCTAAATTTATACCGACAATAGAAATCTGTTATATTTATAGCTAAAAACAAATTACCTGAGGTACATCAAATGGAACCTCTTGATTACTGTTCCTAAGGATTTCTGCTAATAACCTTAATGTCTTCTCACGAGGAATAATATTTTCTTCTTGCATTTTATTCCAGACAGCATCAGCTTTTTGCCAGTCACCATTTACTTCTGTAAAAATAAATAGAAACGAATGAACATACTAAACAGAATCCATGAAAATATTTAAAACTTTTTATTTGCTGCTAAAGCAAGTATTACAAACACTGCCTCCAGGGAAAGGACCAGGGTAATTGTGGACCACAAGTGAGAAGACTTCTTTCTGTATACCTTTTTGTACCTTTTGAAGTTTAAACCATAGAAAAGTCCTTACCTATTAAAACACAAGAAAAGAAAAACCACAATTCATTAAAAACTTCTCAACTATGAGCAGTAGACTCTGGAAAGATGACAGGATGCATATATACAGTCCAGTACACAGCTACAATGACTGAAAATGTACAAATATATGATCTTTGTCAAAAGTGACAAATCAACAAAATTTTCTGCTTAGTTAAATAGGGAGAATTCTGTCTCTTCTGTCGACCTTAAGAACTTCTATGTCAGTGTGTAATATGTTTCTCATAATGTCAACAGACTTAAGTAAGATTACAGGGGGAGAGGAAGGTTATTGGAAAGAAACCAGCAGATTTCCTTCATAATAAAGTATCTAGTTTCTTCTGAGTGATAACCTGGTCTTCACAAATAGCAAAAACTTAAGAATCAAGACTTGATTTTTAAACAGTCTATGAATTTTGTAAAAAGAGCAAGTCATTTAAGTTTTTGCCTGTGACAATTAGAGCAAAATATGAAAAAACTTACGACACTAAGTTCAATACACCTGTTACACACAAAGAAATATTGTTTTAAAAGTGGCCTTTTGAAAATATGAATCAGAAATATCTCAGTGGTGTATGGCCAGCTTCAGGAAGAGGGTTTGTTTCAGGACACGAATGTTCCAAAAAACATAAGAATGTTTGTTTCTCAAAAACATCAAAATACCAAAACACATGAAATTTTCCTAGATTTCCTCCCACCCTAAAATTGAAAAGCTAATAACCTTTTTGATAATGGACTCTTCAAAGTAAAAAAACTCAAAGAACAAAAACGAAACACATTCACACTCCATCAGAAGCGTGCAATAAAGAAAAAGAAAACAAGCAGAATATTTCCTAGGAGTCACACATAGATGGCAGCCCAGTTTTCATACGGAATATACTAAGAGGTGAACCAAACAGTAGAAATTAACCTAAAGTTCAGAGTGATTTTATATATACTTTGATAATAAAATCAGCCTAACATAAAATCCTTACTAAATTTACAATCAATTTTCAAAGCAAGATTCTCATAAGCTAATTATGCTTTTCCTTCATCAAAATGTTTTCATGTAATGTAAAATTCAACAGTAATTTTTCAAGTATGTTAATATATAAAACTTTATATACATAAAGGTTATCAAATACATTTTATTTAATTAAACAAAAACCCAAGCCCCCAAATCTTTAATTCTGTAGAAAGGGAAAGGTGGACCACTTCTGTTTCATGCCAAAGGATACTATGGACTGTGGAGGACACAGGCAGAGTTTCCACACACTAGGAACAGAACCACTAAGGCACTTTTTTTAAGCTAATAATTATTATTTCAGATAGTGAAGAGATGGATGAGGTACCATGCTTTCAGACTGGAAGAAGTATGAGAAGATAACTCACTTCGGTAGAATAGGATACAACAGAGAGGCACCTGTTCAAATGGACTAACAGTTTACAAGAAGAAAATATTTCAAAACGCAGGTAAGAACTATACAGCATGAAACTGAGATATACGTTCTTTCTATCTTGGAAATGTACCTGGATCACAGAATATAGAACAAAAATTTGAGGCAATCAAACTGGTCAGTGCCAAAATCTGTAGCCATGCTCTCACCAAGACAGAGAAAAGCTAAGCCTTTCATAATATACCCCGGGGGCTTTAAATTCCTTTAACCAAAACAACAACAATCATACTTGTTATCCGAGAAATCAAACAGCCCACAGACTTGGCTATAACCAGGGAATGGACACTGTCTCAGTAATTCCTTCACTTTCCTGGAACTCATGGTTCCTTCTTTAAAGAACAAGAGCACTGATGTACTAAATGATCTGAGAACTCTTAAACTATAAAAACCAAGGAATTTTTGACACTATCAGTGAATTTTACAGGCACATAGCTGGGACTTCACTGTGGGGCCATGTGCCTAGCACGTAACAACAGTTGGCACTTCACACACGGTTCCTATAGCGTTAAACTAAGAGACAAAGATTTCTAGAGTTCAGAGTTTTAATTATAAAGTTGTCAAGTTTTTATGTATTACTGACAGGATGGGGTAATTTCTAAATTTCCCATGTGTCAATCACCTGATTATGGTCTCTAAATATCATTCCTCTCTAAAATAAGGTTTGGACAAGAATTACACCACATAAGTAGGGATGGTCTTGTTTGGCCTAAATATAACAACCTAATGCAGGTTGTTATATATATAGATATATAACAACAAAGACTAAGGCAGTATGTCAAATGACACAGGGAGCTGATGCAAAGAGGTTCCCAGTAGCCAAAGACAGGACAATTTGGGCACCAAAAAGAATAATGACTTCAAGGAAATGAAACATGAATATACCAAAAAGTTCATAAACTCATTAAAAAAATGTTTAATGATCAACTTAGGAGGTTCCAGGGATACCAACACTTAAAACTGGTTAACTAAAGGGAGAAAAAGCAAGCATGTATCTTTTCCTATGAATTTATTTCATATTAATAAAATAAGCCACAGAACACAGCAGACAAAACATGTAGAGCATTAAACAATCAAAATAATAATAGGTGTATATGCAAAAAAATACATGGATACAAATGTAGAGAGAGTGATTTGGAAGGATGGCCATGGACACGTTAACTATTGTGTGGACACAGCAACGTTTGATGTTTTGCTTTGTATACTACTATACTGGCTTGACGCTTCAGTAATTTAGAATACACTCATGTTGTGTGTGTGTAATCATGGAGGAGGAGGGAAGACCATACAGCATGAAAAAGAAATGTCAATGGTCATAAGTAAAGAAAATAGCACGTATATGACATCTTAGGATAAATATTCAGGGTGGTTTTCCTGTTTTATTCTCCCGCCCCAGTTGTGCCACGCAGCACATGGGATCTTAGTTCCCTGAATAGGGATTGAACCAGGTCCCCTGCAGTGGAAGCATGGAGTCACAGCCACTGGACCACTAGGGAAGTCCCATAAATGTTCATGCTTTAAATGTCGGGGTTTTAAAAATAGACTCAAAGAAATTTATTGCAAAATTATGAATGTAAGGCAGCTCAAGTTTTGGCAAGAGTGCTTTACATATACAAATATACAAAGAATAAATTCTCTTCTTTGTATATGTAAAGAAACTGAAGTGTTTTGAATATAATAAAACCGTAAGGAGAAAAAACTGTCCTTCAGAAACAATAGAATATTCCTTATTAGTAATGTTAAAATAATAATATATATGCAGGTGAAGGAGTTGTTTCATTCACGTAATGTTTGTTGCAGGGCTTAGGAGCTAATTTCACAAGACTTTTCACAGTGGAAAGTCAAAATATATTAGAAAGGAGAGAACTAAAGTTTGAATTATGGCAGATTCCTGTAACAGATCACCTATTAACATCATATTATTAAGTAGAAAAGGAAAGCTGGTTTAGTAGAGCTAGTATTTAAAGGAATGAAGAGCTACATTTTTTATTCCTTAATCTCCATTATAGTTATATGGAGGCTGGGTGTTACAAAACCATGGAGCAATGTATCTCTGCATGTTTCTGCAGTATACTGTAATTCACAACAAAGTGTGTGTGTGTGTGTGTGTGTGTGTGTGCAAGGCACTGTTTTAAAAAAAACAAGCAAAACTGCCCTTTAACAAATACCCCAAAATAATTAAATGAACTCCCTTCAAGGGCTAAAATTATATTATGAAAAAGAATGAGTTCATAAAAAATTTCAATACACTGAACAAATTGTTTTCTCAGAAATCCAGTCTGGACTTTTCATGTGTTACAGGGCCACATTCTGTATATCATTCCATACTACATGTTCCTTTTCAAATAAGTTGTGCTTTATAAATTATTCAACATATTTAAGTAGTGGTCCAAGTTAGAGGGCAAAAAGGGCGGGGGGGGGCACACGGAGGAGGAGACAGCTTGCTTTTCCTTCAGAAAGGGAAGGTTTAGGGTTACCACAACCACATTATTGATTCATAACAAGGCAGAAGCTGGGTTAAAAAGTATAAACTTCCCTATGATGATTCCTCTGGCTTCCAGTCCCATGAGAGGCCGCTGTCATGCTATCTCACCCTCAGAGACTCCTCAGCTGAGCAGAGGAGAGTTTCTCAGACTACTGGCTCAAATACAGAGCTGGGAGGGGGCGTCCATCAGAACAGATAGAGGAGATTAAAGAAAACGGTAATAAACCTCAGTTTATTTGTAAGAGTTCCTGCTTATCCCTAAAGGAAATTTTAAGATGAACTTAAAACTTGTTTTTCCTTTTCTTCCTTTTTAGAAAAACAATAGCAAAAGGTCAGCTCCAAAGAGAAAAAGTCTGTAAAGCTGGCTGCCTCTCATCCTTCCCTGGATGTACCTCATGTATCCTTGCAGCTGTTCTTTCACCCCAAGGTATTGTCAGTCCTGGTTCAGGTCTAACTCTTCTGAAAGTGAAAGTGAAGTCGCTCAGTCGTTTCCTACTCTTTGCAACCCCATGGACTGTAGACTACCAAGCTTCTCTGTCCATGGAATTTTCCAGGCAAGAATACTGGAGTGGGTTGCCATTTCCTTCTCCAGGAGATCTTCCCGACCCAGGGATTGAACCCAGGTCTCCCGCATTGTAGGCAGACACGCTACCAAACACCAGTTTTCTATCTGCAGTGCTGACCTCAATGCTAGCACTATGGACTTCAGAGATATTTCTGAATGAAAGTCTTCTATGGGGATGACTTTAAAGGTTGAAAACTCATTTAGATCTATCATTTCGGTATTTTTGGTTTGCAAAAAATTAGAACTTAAGAAAGAAGAATTCTCTCAAAGTAAGAAAAAGCAGGGGGAGTGGGGAGAATTAACACTTTAGTACAGGTTATAATCCACTAATTAAGGATTAAATGCCTAAAACCCAAGTTTTAAAATATCTTATGTAGGAAAGGAAGGAAGAAAGGTCACTGACTGTTCGGGTTCCATCATTCCTCTCTAAAAAATACCTTAAGAGACTGCACAGTTCTAGATGTGTAAACTTGCATAAACACACTAGAGAACTGTTTAACAATAGAGACCACAAGTTTCAGAAATGACCATCACTTTTAACTCTTAGTGCAGATACAAATTCAGCTTAGGAACAATTAAGGTTGTGAACAAAGATTAAGGTATAAAGACGACTAATGTAGTGCTTTATAGGATGGAAAACTAAAACCTATTCACACGTCTAGCAGTAGGAAACTAGTTGAGTAAACTCTAATATATCTGTTCAATATAGTCATTGGTGGGTGATAAAGTGCAGAAAAAGGTTGGTAATATAGAACTGAGTCAAAACTATCTTACAATACAATCACATTTTGAAAAGTAATTGTTTACAATGAGTCTGTATATAAATATGCATTTTTTGGGAAAAATATCTAGACACATGAATATGTCAATGATTACTTATAGAAGTGACTGATAAATTTACTAAAGAATTTAATTAAAAAAAAAAAGAAGAATAGTTTCTCCTCAAAAACTCCCATTAAATTCTGTGGCTCTAATGAAGAGTTTTTTCACTTTCTCATTATTGCAGTAAGAATGTCAGGGAAGACTGTAGGATGTCTAGTGAAACATCACAACATTTTGTGATATAAATTCAATCTGGCCTTTCCTCGAGCCTCTGTGGAAGACTCCACAAGTGACAACCCCCAGGAGCTTCCTCAGGGCCTAATGTTCCTTTCCAGGCACTGCCTTCTACAGAATAAATGTCTCAAAATAAAAACATGAGGAAGAGTCATATTACTTACTATATAGTTTTAGCAGACTGTAGTATAGCTGGTCTCTATCACATTCAAATAGCTTCTGTGTCAGCTCCACTAATTTTTCTAGAGTTTCAACCTTAAAAATAAGATTAACAGAGGGATCTCGATTGTATAAAGGATATATTTTTATAGTTGACAAGTCACAGTTGAATAATCCTTCAAATCAACTTTACCCAAAGGGCAGGCTAACTTTACTTCAAAGGTTAAAGGACTGAACACAAGAATGCAGCTGTACTTAATGCCACTAACTGTACATGCTAAGAATGATTAAAACGATAAATGTGATGCTGTACGTATTTTATCACAATTAAAAACAATCTTAAACTAAAGAGCTAAAGGATTCTTTGGAGACAAGAATACATATGAATGATTCTCTAGCTGAGAAAAATCTCCACAGAGGAGCATTTTGGAAAATTCAAAGATACTGAAGGTGGAGGACTCTGAGTACATCTATATCTGTTAATTAGAATATTCTTCCACCCCAACTTTATATTCCTCTTTCCCTGTGGCTTTTTCTTGGCATGATGTGAGAGGCATCTGGGCTGGAGTAAAGCAGAAACTCCACTGGGCTTCTATGAAGCATCTCCTCTGGTCACTAACTACTGAAGCAGATTTCAACTGCCAAGGAAACGTCAGCCCTGCTCAAACCAACAAGTAGAATGAAGCCAGCTGAAATCTTCAGAGCCCGTGTTATTATTTTTAGGGGTTCTGCAGACCTCAGGAACCAGAATTAAGTGATTGCTTATTTGGAAAATAAGCAAAGGTAACCAAAGCTGCATCTCATGAAATCCCCAAATGCTCACAGGACATGGAGGACACTTGCTTTCTACTCACAGTTTTGGGTGAGGGAGACCAGAAATTAAACACAAACCTGATTATTTGCAATACATCTATCACAAAACCACTGAAGTCTTGTAGGCCGAGCTCTAATGCCTGGAGTCTGTAAAATAAAATAATCATACAGCACACGAGGTAAGGCTTTAGCCAAACATTAATTTCCCCTCAATGGCAGTTTTCCTTCTAACGACCCTGCTGTCTCCTTCCCAAATGTATGTACTAAAGAAATCTATAACCTAATCCCACAATTACCAAGGACCTTTAGGATTAGAACAACCTATACTTAACCAGTGTCTAGAAGATTCGGGTTATTTCAAAATGCTACTCTGTAGGTCAATTTGAATTCCATATATCTATAATTATTAAAAACAGCTAAGCATTCTGTAGCTGAAAGAGAAAGAAACCTTGAAATGATGGACTAAATCAACTTCAAAATATATCAAATTAGACACACACACATTTTATAGAGATCCCAATAGACTCAGAAAGCAAAAATTATTAATACATTACATAGACTTAATAATTATCACAATGATAAACCAATGGGTTTTAAACAGACATGCCTTGTAAAACTTAGTGATCAAAGTATTCTGATTACCACACATGCTTGCCTAGTATTGAATACTAAATATTTCAAGAGCTAGGTACTAAAAACAATCCAAGTACTCAGTTAGTTCATAGTCTTAGCTTATTTCAATAATTGAGATGTATGTTATAGCCTCAAATTAGGAATAACTAATAATTAGTCAATAATTCTGGTTTCAAAACAATTACTTTACAATTTTGGATACTGAATAAAAGACAAACCACTTCACATTTAATCTCAAGGATCTGTCACTCTACCTACAGCATCTTCATCATCTATGAGGGCTTCCCTATGAAAACACTACATTATTTAATACATGATCACAGTATTATGACAAGAAAACAACGTACCCTGGCAGCTCCAGTCCAGAGGACATATCTTTACTGCTTTCTTCACTCCGTTTTGTGGACTACACCAAGCAACCCTCAAATCTGATCTTTTATTTCTAAGTCCTCATTATTATGTTTTATTTCTTAAAATAATATTGTACAATGTTAAATTAAAAGCTGATGCAAGAACCAACAGCTTAGGGCTTTGGTAGAACAACAAAAAAATTGGTATAGAAGTTTGTAAATTAAGTGTTCTCATTCTAACTGTGCAAGTACCCAGATTTTGGGTTACAAGAAATAAATGTGGAATAAATTAACTGCTGAGATATATATATATTCTCAAACAGCACTAATATTTACTTTCGCATCCAATTTCTACTCAAGGATGTTCTCACATTATCTGTTCTGTTTCACGTGCATTACACTAAAATCGAAGCCAACATCAAATGTACACAAAAAGCCCTTGAAAAAAACAAGAGATAATCCTCTTTAGAACATGGCAAAATGTAAGGGCTACATTCACTTACAACTTTCAATATTACTGCTCATCCAAATGGCAATGATCTAAATAGCACAACTTTCATGGCAAACTCTTCCTTTTTGTGACCGATTAATCTGCCTGTCACTGGCAGGACAACTGATTTGTATGGCAGATATTCCTACGCTTCATTATGAAATTAAGGACTGTTTTCCCAAATGAATCTCAATCATCAAAAGAACATCTAGGTCAGATTAACTAAATCTCCTAGGCTTCTGTAACAGTCTACATTTCTGGCTTATCTTTTAACATCTTATTGAATTTTAAACACTGTAAGTTGAAAGCAAAAAACAAAACAAAAAAAAGAAAATGTAACAAAAACATGGAGAAAAGAATTCTAATTGGGATGCTAAATATAACTTATCCAAAACCAATTAATGCTTAATTAAAACAATAAACTCATCTCTAATTTTTCCTGTTTTTCCTATGTACAATCTACTTAATAGACAGGATAAAGTAATTATTATAATTAAAACAAACAAACAAACAGCATATTTGTTTCCACCTGGGTTACTGTGCTTCAAAACACACTTTGTGCAGCGCAATTCAGAACTAGGTTCACTTGTATTAGAAAAAAGTAATCCCAATTAAAAAAANTTAATAGACAGGATAAAGTAATTATTATAATTAAAACAAACAAACAAACAGCATATTTGTTTCCACCTGGGTTACTGTGCTTCAAAACACACTTTGTGCAGCGCAATTCAGAACTAGGTTCACTTGTATTAGAAAAAAGTAATCCCAATTAAAAAAATAATTTTCATTAATTTCATTACATCACTGATATAAATTTGCTATTATCATAACAGGCTTCTATGCATATTAGTAGGAACAGATATCAAGTATAATATTGATAATTATCATTTTGAAGTGAAAACAGATGAAGATTCTTCTACTTCAAACTGTACCTCAAAGGAAATCATTTTAAATTTAACTAAAATAGTGATTTTTACCTGTTCTGAGTTCTGTTACCATTACTGCCAGAAATCGAAAATGGAAAACCACCACTCTGGCTTCACGTCCTCTAGGTGAAGTAGGAGGAGGAAAATCAAATGCACAAGGAGGATGGGACAAGCAAGAACAGTAAGAACCCAACTATCTATCTCCAGAGCCAAAACAGCAAGGAGTAAAGGGGCATCACGGTAATTATTAAACCTTTCAACAACTGTCCTTTCTCTACACTCTCCAGAGACAGACTTAAAGACCATGCCTAGTAAGGAGGAAAATATGGCTGAGCAAGTCAAACCAACAGTCTAACTATCATTAACTAAATATGATCCCGCTGTTATAGAAGATACTAAGTAACTTGTGGGAGAGAGGGAGTATGAACAGGCAGGAGAACTGACATCTCCTGAAATTTGGGGGACAGAGCCGGCGAACTGGAGAAGGAAATGATCCCAGTATTCTTGCCTGGGAAATCCCATGGACAGAGGAGCCTGGCGGGCTGCACTCCATGGGGTTGCAAAAGTCGAACACGACTGAGCACACATACGCACACAGTGGGGGAGCTGGCTCTAAAATCCCTTCTTTATACATGAAATCCATTGTGGCTTATTAAGGAAGGCAAATTAGAACAAAGCCCCGAATCTGATCTGTTAAAAAACAAAGAGGAGGAACAAAGGTTGGGAGGCTGCTATAGTCCAAAATTTTGGTCCTAAAGGCAAAGTCATAAAAAGCAGCGATATGCCCCCTGAGAATATAGCAGATTTACTCTGGCTGAAATGTTATGGAAGAGTAAAAGCAGAGAAAGAGAGAGGGAAAATCCAAGAAAGAGAAATTCTGGAGAAATTTTAAGTTGTTTTGGTGGTTCAGATATTAAAGGTTGAGAGATCAAGGAAGCTGAATTGAATACATGAAAAAGAAAGTGAAAGTGAAGTGTCAGTTGCTCACTCGTGTCTGATTCTTTGAGATCCCATGGACTGTAGCCCACTAGGCTTCTCTGTCCATAGAATTCCCCAGGAAAGAATACCGGAATGGGCTGCCATTCCCTAGTGCAAGGGATTTTCCTGACCCAGGGACTGTACCCAAGTCTCTTCATAGAAGGCAGATTCTGTACCATCTGAGCCATCAGGGAAGCCCCATATTGAATATATAAATATATCAAACCAATAGGTCCAACACCTTAAACTTAATGAAACATTATATCTTATCTCAATTTTTTAAAAAGAGAGATCATGGAAGCAGAGGCAGAAATGGTGTAAGGGAGCCAACAGAAAATCTGAAATCAGGATGCAATTTCCAAGTCCGTGACAACTACTAACTAAATAACCTCCACACTCACACCCTGAACTGAAGTTTCACCACCCTAATCACTCCTCAGAGTTGTTCTGTGAGGCTCACATGAAGATGTACATGAAAATCATTTCAGAAGTATTAAAATGTTACTAATATCGGTTATACTGCTTAGCTTGTAATCTAGGTTTGAACCTCAAGAGACAAAAGAAATGCTAAGTTTAAAGTAGACTCTTACTCATCTTTGTGTTTGTATCCTGAGAACTTAGCTGTAATTACTGAGCTGCTCAAAGGGTTAAGAATAAAACTGATATAATTCTCTACAGAAACTTTTAATATGGTTATTTAACATTTCATGTCATTATTTAACTGTCTGTACTTGTCTGTACCAGCTCTCCCTGGATTTAAGCTGCAATCTTAAAAACATAAAATGCATTATCTAAACAGTGTTAATTTATTTAAACGACCCACAACACTTCTTTCCTGGGAGGTGAATGAACTTGTCTAAAATGAAGTCATTTTCTCTAAACAAAGAAATACCACCCTATTTTATCATAATATGTAGCAAAAGAAGTATGAGACTAAAATACTAGAACTCAGGAGGCCTGGGTTTTAGTCCAATCTTTGCTACTATGAATCATGAAGGAGATATCATCTATAAACACACAACAAAATTTTTGTCTTTATGCATCAGGGGCGTTAAAAATGGTAATAATAACATATAATCCACGTCTGAGAAATGATCCCAAGTAAATAATCTGAAAAACAAATATGCTAGGCGGTAAAGATGTGAATTATGATGACTACTTACAATAGTGAAAAATGTTCTCAAAAGAGGAATGGGCAAATAATCTTATACAAAAGAATGATGTAGTCATTAATGCTTTAGAACAGTTCTTACTAACGTTCAGAGAATGCAGAGACAGTGATGTAGGTAGGGTGAAGAAAGTATTATGTAAACTATATGATTCAATTTCAAGTATATACAAAAGAAATATGCATTGAATAAAGGACAGAAAACCTATAAAGATGACTAGATGAGTAGTGGCACTGATAGTGAGTCTTAATAAACTTGGTGTATTTTAAACAGCAACACATGTTAAGCTTTGTTTGAATCTATACACAGGTAGAGGGCTTCCCTGGTAGCTCAGCTGGTAAAGAATCCTCCTGCAATGCAGGAGACCCCAGTTTGACTCCTAGGTTAGGAAGATCCCCTAGAGAAAGGATAGGCTACCCACTCCAGTATTCATGGGCTACCCTGGTGGTTCAAGACAGTAAAGAATCCACCTGCAATGTGGGAGACCTGCGATCTCTGGGTCAAGAGGATCCCCTGGAGAAGGGCATGGCAACCCACTCCAGTATTCTTGCCTGAAGAATCCCCATGAACAGAGGAACCTCGTGGTCTACAGTCCATGGAAGCTGCAAAGAACTGGACACGACTGAAATGACTAGGCACAACACAGCATACACAGGGGAACAATCAGGTTGACCATCATCACTGGGAAGACAAAATACAACACACAGTGTATTTATCTGATATTATTACATAAGTTTACAAAATTAATTTGTGAACACTTCCCCAGTTGCACATTTCATTCCAGAATGTGCCAGAAGAATACTGGAGGGAACAAGGGACAGTTAGCCTACAGAGGATGAGACTGAAGATGAGAGAAAAAGGTTTGACTTCAACATAAGAAAGAACATCACAGAGAAAACAGATGCTAACATGCAGTGTTTAACACTGTCCCAGACACTCTAGATGTGGTCTTAGCAGTGTTGTTTGATAGAGCCTTAAGAGAAAGAACAAGGATAAAGAAGAGAAGCCCTGTCCTGCTCTGGGGCCTTTGCACAGGGAGTGTCCTCTAAGTGAGATGTTTTGCTTCCACTCATTACATGCCTTGCTCCTAGTTCACCCTTTAGTTCTCATCCCAGACATAACTTCCTCAAAAAGATCTATCTAGTCTTGAAATAGATACTTTTATAGCACGTTCTGTTACAATAAAATAATTATTTCACTTTCATCTTTCTAAAGTCTATCTTTAGGACAGACTGTAAGATGTGATCCATAACTGTTTACTGAAGGAAGGGAAGAGAGAAATGGAGGGGAAATTGATCACACTGGGAAGCCACACAAATTTTATCAACCACCTTAGTTAAAGGACTTGACCCAGTTTTAAGTTATGAAATCTGCCAATGCCAACTTTATAAGGGTTCATAATGGGAGTGCTGCTGTCAGATCTAAGTTAGAGCTCAATGTATCTCAAGTCAGAGCTTAGATGATCTTATCCCTCTGTTAATTCATCACTGTTGTTTGGTTGCTCCGTCATGTCCAACTCTTTGCAATCCTATGGACCATAGCCTGCCAGGCTCCTCTGTCCACGGGATTTCCCAGGCAAGAATACAGGAGTGAACTGTCATTTCATTCTCCAGTAGATCTTTCCATGTCTCCTGCTTGGCAGGCAGATTCTTTACCACTGAGCCACCTGAGAAGCCCTTAATTCACCATCAGTTAGTTCAGTCGCTCAGATGTGTCCAACTTTTTGCAATCCCATGGACTGCAGCATGCTGGNCCAGTAGATCTTTCCATGTCTCCTGCTTGGCAGGCAGATTCTTTACCACTGAGCCACCTGAGAAGCCCTTAATTCACCATCAGTTAGTTCAGTCGCTCAGATGTGTCCAACTTTTTGCAATCCCATGGACTGCAGCATGCTGGGCTTCCCTGTCCATCACCAACTCCCAGAGCTTGCTCAAACTCATGTCCATCAAGTCAGTGATGCCATCCAACCATCTCATCCTCTGTTGTCCCCTTCTCCTCCTGCCTTCAATCTTTCCCAGTCTCCATCATACTTTCTGCTAATTAAGGGCACTAGCACTTTACATATCATTTAAAATGACTGAGTAAAGTGTCCTGAAAATCCCCACAACCACTATCCTAATTCAGATCCTATTAATCTTACTGTCCCAAACCTCCTTTCATCTATCACACATCCTTCTGCTAGTATAAACTTCTTTCTAACACTGCTGAGAGTTCACTGTCTTCTGAATGAACTCCAGCCTGCTTACTCAGATACTGAAGGGTCTCTGGGAACAACCCACCCTTAACAAGGTATTTCTTTTAAATCCCATATCCCAGGATCAAAGATTTATTTAGGAAATCAGGAAAAAAATAAAACTGGCTTTGTTTGCAGATAACAAGATCTTGTATGTAGAAAATACTAAAGACTCCCCCCAAAAAAACTATTAGAACTGATCAATGGATTCAGTAAAGTTGCAGGATACAAAATCAACATAAAGAAGTCAGTTTGACTGCTATCCACTAGGAACAAAATATCTGAAAAAAAAATGGAAACAATCCTAATTCACAAGATTATCAAAATGATTTAAAAAAACCAAACAAACCCTAGGAATAAATTTAACCAAGGCTCTGAAAGATCTGTACACTGAAAATCATAAGACTTAAGTAAGACACACAACACACACAGACACTCACGCACACAGAAGGCATTCTATGTGCGACGACACAGACGGACCACGAAGGCATCATGCGAAGGAAAATAAGTCAGAAAAGGGGGAGGACTTTATGATTATCACTTATATGTGAAATCTAAAAAAGCCAAACTCCTAAAACCAGGGCATAAAATGGTGGTTACCAGGGTCTTGGGGGTGGGGGGAACAGGGAGATGCTGGTCAAACAGTACAAACTCCCAGTTCTAAAATGAATAGGTTCTGGGGATCTAACGCACAACATCGCAATTAAACCTAATAATACAGCTCATGTACACACACACTCTCATATATTTGAATGCTGTTAAGAACAGATCTTAGATCTTCTCACCACGGAAAGGGTAATTATTACATGAGGTAACGAAGCTGTTAAATAACACTACTATGGTAATCATTTTGTAATATATGAACATATCAAAATCAACAGGGTGTGCACCTTAAAGTTATACAATGTTAAGTGTTACTAATATCTCAGTGAAGTTGGAGGAAAAAGGAACTATTTAGAGATTTCCCTTTTCTACTTCTTTGCTCTACCTCTAATACCTTTAACACACTTCCAACCCCATCAAACTCCCAAATGTGAAGAGTACTACCACATCCATCAATCCACACCCTAAACCCCATTATCAGTAAAGTCACCTAATTTCCTACATTAAGAATAAGTTTCTCTCTTGAACTCTCAAAACCATTTATATTTTTCTTATAGCAGTTAACAGTTGTCAGTCTAATACAGATGTTATCTTCATGTATTAATCTTGTGTTCAAGAAGCTTCACATTAATTCCTTGAGAATCAATCTAGGTCTGATTTACTTTTCTCTCCCTTAGCCTTTCTTGTAGAGGAAAACAACACTCTTTCTGAATATATATAGAATAAGAATATATATATATCCTCATTACTGAAAACTCAAGAAAATACAGAAAAGCATATAGCAAAATACTAGCTATAATTCCACTCTCCTGAAATAAATAATGGTTAGAAATATAAAACTATGTTAAAACATGATACATTTATGATATATGCAAACCAACTCATTTTAAAAACACAGGTCATATAACACACCAAATCTTGTCTTGGTCTTCATTTAATGAGAGCATTTTTATGACTGGTTGACTGGCTTATCTTATCTCCCACAGTGCTTAGGATATAAAGAGGCTTTATTGTATATTTTGCTTTGAAAATTCAACCCTAGTGAATCTACCCTTGGATAACACACTGTTGCATTTTGGGGAATGATAAAAATGTTGTTCAGTATTTATTATGTTCTTTCATATGCTGGTACTGTCCTTGTTTATTAATATTCATTACTTTTAAGATTTTCAATAATCCTTGGAAAATCACAAAGGAGAACTCAAGCTTTGAATTTTAACAGTCAATATATCGAGTTCCCCCTCCTACACTACTGGTGAGAATGTAAATTGGTACAGTAACTATGAAGAACAGTATGGAGGTTCCTTAGAAAGATAAAAACTGAGTTACCAAATGACCCTGCGATCCCACTCCTAGGTATGTATCTGAAGAAAAGCACGATCCGAAAGGATACATGCACCCTGGTGTCCTTTGTAGCACTGCTTACAATAGCTAAGACATGGAAGCAAGCTAAACGCCCATCGGCAAAGGAACACATAGAGGAGATGTGGAACGTATACACATGGAATATTACTCAGTGATTAAAGAGAATGGAAAATGCCATTTGCAGCAACATGGATGGACCTAGAGAGTGCCATACTGAGTGAAGTCAGCCAGACAGAGAAGGAGGAACATCGTGTAACATCCCTTATATGTGGAATCTAAAAAGAAATGATATAAATGAACTCACAAAACAGAAACAGACTCAGACTTCAAGAACAAGCTTATGGTTGCTGTTGGGGGTGGTAGAGGGGAAGAATGGGGAAAAGGGACAGTTAGGGAATTTGGGATGGACATGTACACACAACCATATTTAAAATGGATAACCAGCAAGGACCTACTGAATACCACATGGAACTCTGCCACTGTTAAGTGGCACCCTGGATGGGAGGGGGAATTTGAGGGTGGGGTGTGTGTGTGCGTGTGCGCGTGTGTGTGTGTGACTGAATATCACATGGAACTCTGCCACTGTTAAGTGGCACCCTGGATGGGAGGGGGAATTTGAGGGCCAATGGGGGTGGTGTGCGTGTGTGTGGATGGGAGGGGGAATTTGAGGGCCAATGGGGGTGGTGTGTGTGTGTGTGGATGGGAGGGGAAATCTGAGGGCCAATGGGGGTGGGGTGTGTGTGTGTGTGTGTGTGGTGTGTGTGTGTGTGTGTTTGTGTGTGGCTGAGTCTCTTTGCTGTTCATCTGAAACTCTGATAACACTGTTTGTAAACTGGCTATACTCTAATACAAAATAAAAAGTTAAAAAAAATTCAAGTTTCTACTTTAATTCAACTCCAAAAAAAAACCCTAAAAATGTGCCTCAAATATTTCCATATATTGCATACCTTGCCATCCTACCCTAGGGTACTGCAGGATTCTGTAAAGCTATTCTTTATCCTTTAAGCAGTTCTATACACTTTCACTATAAAAATTCTGCCATCAGTATACAGCCATTCCTAAGTGATTACACTCAATTAACTGCTGTACACTGGCAAAACCTTAAGTAATTAAGAGGCAGCCTCCTTCTCTTGCCTATTCACATGACAAGAATCTACCTTACGCTAAGCATAATTTTGTAAATTATGTGGGGTGAAGAAGACAACAGAGTCTCTATCTTTTAGGGGCAGAGAGAATTAATATTATTGACTACTACCATAATCCAAGAAACATGCAAGCTGCTTTACATACTAAATTATGTGACTGAATCTTAAAGAAAGATACTATATTCCATTTTATAGATGAGGAAGCTTAACAAGGTTTAGTAACTTATTCTTTATCACAACAGGAAGTAGATGACAAAAGGAGAACCCCCTCTTAAGCCTTTTGCTCTTCCTATGATGTCTTGCTTATTACACAGAGAGAGGCACCTGCTTTCCTGCTGTAGAACCTCTAATCGCTATTGTCTGAATACCTGAGTTTCATTTCTGCTCTGATCAGTGCCTTACTATATTGATAACATGCATACACAGTAGCAGAACTCAACAGGCAGACAGCTCCCCTCATTTTCAGATACCTACGCTGTGCGCTTTCAAGTGAGAGAATTTATACCATTTCCCAGAAAATACAAATGAACTACTTGAGCTACAAAGGCACCTGTCCGAGACAGTACACCCTACTTCCCTCTGCTAGAGGACAGACTGGATTAAGGAGGAAAAAAGAAGAAAAGTTCTGAATTAATTTCACAGTCCTTTTTCATGCTAGATGTTTCTCTTCTTTGAAAAATGTCAAGAGAAACTAATAATTTTCTGGGTTGTGTGCCATATTTTCAAATCCATTATACGCAGTCATCAACATAAAAGCAAGGAGGCCAAATACTACTTCTACGTCTTATCCATCATGGGCCATCCATCATGGGCACTCTTGGGAAAAGACATGGGTAGCAAGCAGTAAGGTATATCTGAGAGAAACATGATGACTGATATACTTACAAATTTATTTTACACACATTAAGCAATATCTAAGATGATGTGTCCATCTTCTATGAAATGATTTTTTAGGGGACACAGGACTGTTTTAGTAGTGAAATTAATCACAATTTGGACAGACTTCATAGTTGCCCTTTGACTTATCAATTTCAGTAAGCAAAATTTCAATCAAGCCTAGATAAAATATACTAATCCTAAATAGCCCAGGTTTGTCACCTACCATTTCCCATAAGCTGCTTACCATAGTGAAAAAAAAAAGAAGAAATTTTAAATTAAATGCCAAACAGTTGCAGACAGCACTTGTTTGGCTGATTAACTTGTAGACAAGCATTACAAATAAATCTGAGCATGGTCTGCAGCAAATTAAATTTCACTGCTTTTAAGAACAAAGAATTCCTTGGCAAAGAGGATTAGCAACTTTACACCCAGGAATGCCAGTTTAATTTAATTGTTCCACAATCCAAGATTTAATATGCAAATGTCATTTTGATATATAACAGTGAATTTAACAAAGTGAAGAAACAAATTCAATATACAACCAGGCTGCCTTTTCTGAACTGTAATTACATACAATAAAGAAGCTGGCCGAGTCTCCCCCACAACCCCACATTATTGGGACTGAATTATATTAACATGAATCAAAAAAAGCATAATTAAAGGTTAAAATTTTTAAACATATTCTAATTAAGAGTCTAAATAGCTGTACAATTAGAATACTGTAGTTAACATCATACCTCAATGATCTTCTTGGCCTCTTTGTAATTTCCTGTTTGTAGGAAGGCAAAGAAGAGATCATAGAGCATAGTCATTTCACCCTGTTCTTGGCTCACAAAGTCCATTGCTAGAGAGGAAAGAAGAAAACATATTAGAAGAAAAAATAGAGAGTAACACAGTATCACTTGAAGAATTCTGAATATCAGAATCCTTTAAAATAAATATGCAGAATAACTTAAAGCTTATAGCTATATGAAACAATCTTCTGTCACATTCTTTACCTAACAGCATATATTTATGACATTAAGCACTTATGACTAGTTTCAGAGAGAACTGGTGAGATTAAGGATGAAAATCTCCACAAAGGCAGATCATCAAGAAGTGGAGCAAAAAAAATAACAAAGGGCAACTTTTCAAAATGAACAGTTACTAAAAACAAGGACATCTGTAATATTAAAAAAATTTACCTGGTATTTTTCTCTTCAACTCAGAAGCGCAACAAAAGTTTCTCTGGATGTGCTTGTCTTCCTGTTAAATTTTCTCCTCATAGCAACACATTAAGATTACACAAGCAAGAAAGAGGAGGGAAAAAAATAGACTAACAACCCTAAGATATTAGAAGGTGACTAACCTTTCTGAATTAGTTCAGTCTCGCCTTTCTCTATCAGCTTACACAAGACATCATGAATCCTTGGCAGGATTTTATACTTTTCATAGCAGTCAATGGTGCTTTCAAGAGCAGCAGGTAAATCATCCCTTGGAAACAACAAAATATTAACAATGAAAAAATATATCTAATTAATCTGAGAGATACACAATGACCAGTCAAAAAGTACACAGGCAGCTTTTACTTAAGTAGACTACCACAAAGCCAAAATGAAAAAAAAAAAAAAAAAAAGAATCCTTATATAAAAATCAAAGTTCAGAGTACAGACATCATTAGTGGCTCCTTGCTTGTCTGCTTCACCTTTTATTATTTCACTTGCTAAATGGCACTTTTTAAAGAGTCCAAGGCATTTCCTCATATTATATAGAAGTTGCTGTAAGAATGCATTATTTCTAAAAACAAGGGCTACTGTCAAATACTTTTTCCAACCACTTCAGTTTATGGTTCTCAATAGTTTCAGATTTGGGAAACTTTACTAAATGTTCACCAACGGTCATCAAGAACTTTTCAAGCACATTCACCTTTCTCATCATAATTTTCTAACTGTTGCTTCTCCAGATGAGGAGGAAATAACTTCAGGACTCATAGTAGGTGTGTAATTAATTAAAGTAAAAAGATATTTTCATTAAGTTATTTATTAAATAAGAGTATGGAAATATATTCTGTGGGTCCTCAAAACCTATTTTATCCTTTGGGAAACAACAGTATAAGAAGTTACTAAGACCTTGGGAAAGCTGTTTAGATAACGTGATCCACGTCTACCGGCCACTTTTCCTTTATCTTTAGATGAGGAAATTAAGGCCTCTAGAGACTGACTGATTAGCCTAAGGCCACTAGGAAGGCACTGCCATCAGGTCACTGGACTCCCCCTTTCAGAGTACATCTAATTATACATTATGCGCTATTAAAAAGCAATGTTGTTCCTTTAACCTAATATGGTGATATAATTAGAAGTAATAAATTTAAAAGATTTTTTAAAAGAAAGTATGAAATGTACTTAGAAAACAAACAAACATGGTTACAGGTATGGACCAAAAAGTATAGATAGTGATAATCTTTGTGGAGAAAACATACTTCTCTCACACGTGCAACGGTTTTTGAAAGGAAGAAAAGCCTTTTAAAATTTTCTGCTGAAGCTCTAACATTTTGGTTCATTATACAAATGTTATGTTGCCCTAGATTGAATTACTATTTTATCCAGATTAAGATTTTAAACTGTACTAAAAAGTACAATACCATGAAGAAGCGTTAATTTTATTGCAATAATACTGACACAGTGAAAATGAGCCGATCGGAACGGAACTCTACCTCATCCCCTTACTGAGCCCTGTTTACAGTGCATCTTCTGGTACCCCACAGAGTCATTTGAATTTTTGTCATTTGGGGTGAAGACTAAATTACAGGTTAATTTCAAAACTGCAAGTAGATGTTGCAGGCTAGATTACTGTCATACAAGGGAAATGCTACAGAAGCTACCACATATGATATAAAGCTTTATATAATCAGTATTTTTCCTTTGCTTCAGATACAAGTTCAGTTATTACCTTTCCATAATTCCATTTAAGGGAAAAACTACCAAAATATTTTCAAAAGAAAACTAACACTTAACAGATTTTTAAAAGGCAGGATGATTTGCTTTTTCAGGTCAATTCCCAAACTAGAATAGTATTGTATCTCAATTGTATTTTCCCTACATTAGGTCAAAGCTATCAATAAATGAATGAATAACTGTTTGGTCAATCAAACAGAAATGCTAACAGTCTTTAGTCTCCAAATATATGCTTCTGAAGATTACACATGCTCAGAACAACAACAGAAAAGACAAGGATAGCAAAAATGGAAATAATTCATATATATTTGTTAGTAATTTTAAATAACAATGTCACTGATCCCAGGCTGCCAACAAAATGAATTAAAAATCTGTAATGAAACATTCCATAGATAGAAATAACTAATGACTGGTAATTTCTTTTCATTTCCTATCTACATTCTCACTTGCATTTGGCTGGATCATGTAACTTTAAGAAAGAGACAAAAATGTCCATTCCTCATATAATTTGATGTCATCATTAATCTTTCCTATTTAAGCCTGAAAATTCTGGTTATGGAAATTAAAAATATGAGAAAGTATCTAAAACTGACACTGCTAAAATAGTTGTATACTCACAGGACTTTTGAATTTCAATCTTAATTGATAAGTACTACACACAGCTTGGCTGTAACAATGTGACACATTTCAAGAAGTGGTGATAAACAGTAGATTATCACAACAGTTGAACTCAAGGATCTTTGGGTCTCCTCTCAGTTCAAATACTCTAATGTGAGGTTCTGTGAACTTGAGCTTAGTAGGTTCATCATCTCAAATGTTTCACACCAGCAGAGAAAACCATCACATGACTACTACTTGTATTAGGCAGGATTATATCAGTAAGTGCAGCAAAATATCAAATGGAAAAAGGTTGAAACTGCTTTACACCCAAAACGTGGGAGAAGATATAAGTAATCAGTGTAATTCTATACCTGAAAACAACTTTGCTTTCCTCTGTATGCTTTAAAACACTAGAACTGATTTAAAACTCTACTCCAAACAGAAATAAAAATTTAGCCACTGCTTTCAGAAACCTCAAATAATACTAAGTGAAAAGCAACCCTATAACATACTGTTATCTCTAAGAAAAATCCACTATGATATTTATTTTCAATGACTAGACACCCCTCAAAGTATTTCAATGATATACATAATCTTCATAAATAAAATATATGCTAATAAAAAGTAAGCAATCATTTAAAAAGTATTTGTGACTGATGCAAATTAACTCAATATGACTTTAATTAAAATTCTAAAAGCCAGTGAAATAAAAGCAGAATGAAAGAAAGATTTTATAATGATACCAGAAAAGAAAGCCCTCCTAACTCAAATTTCTTTATAAATAAACTAAAAATCACAAATGTGTCTCATACAAACTTGAACTGTTAGAACAAGAACAATCTGTGAATAATTATCTATTTACCTATTGATAGCTTTAAACTTAGTCTGCTTACCCATAACTTCCAATTCACAGAGTATACTTAATTTAATCAAAATTTTTAATGACAAATATTGATTTTTTTAATTGGAATAAAGTGCGTCAACGTTATGCATAAAGTGCTGGTGAAGTGGCAATTTACCTTAAGAGCTTACTGACTGAAAAGCTCTCAAAATCTGAAATCACTAGAGCAAAGAAGGTCACTGGGGGGAAAAAAAGTTCAAAACAAGGGAGAGGGGGAAAAAACACCTTAATACTCTTAAACACCAACTATTCTATAAATCTTAAGCAGACGTTCAGTGTGGAAAGAAATCATTCCAGGAGAAACCACAGACTTTGCAAAAATTATTCTGTTAAGAGAACCAGTCCCTGAAAGAGCTAAATGTTTTTTTTTTCTGTTCATCATCTATAAATGAGGAATCTTCAAGGAGACTGGTGTTGCAATTACAACTAATCCTCCCCAAAAAATTAACTGTGTTGAAGGCTTTGTAATTTCCCTAGGTACAATTTAGCTGTCACTTACTTTAAAATTTACTCAAACATGCGTTCGGAACAGCACTAACTTCACATGTCAAGTGCTTTCCAGCCAATTGAGTCTAAACTGGAAGTCGGTGTTAAACAACTGAATGATTAGACAAGATAGCTCATTTCCCTGCTCTTTTGTTCAGAATAAAATGCCACATTTACATTATCAGGCTCAACAGGATTTTCTGACAGAGGGAGAAAAAACCCTACTGAACACTGTCCGTACCAAGCACATGAAGCCTGTCATTTACCAATCATCCTTCAAAAAGCAATAGCCATGAATGTAACTTAATTACGACCCAATGATCCTTGACGAAAAATCATCTTATCACTGTCCTGTTCCCCTAGGGCAAATGAACCACTTTTGTCCTTTGGCACGGATGATGCTAAATTCTTAATTGCAATAATGGAGTAAAAGAGCCAAACCTCCTTAATTTCCTTTCAGCACATAAAGAGTTTTACTCTAGAAGGCAAGCATTCCCATAAATAATAAAAGTATCCAATACAAATGAAGATGCCAAAATTAAAGGGGAGTGTATATGACAGAATAACCATCATCCTAAAAAAGTATACTTCCACTTCTGCAACACACTGAAGTGTTACAGTGTGTGAGTTTTAAAATGCACTGGCATAGGTTCATCTTACAGAAACTGTGACCTTTATGAAGAACTCAAGATTAACATAGCAGGAATTCTGGGAGGATTATACGCACAAAGTCCATGATTCACTTAAATGAAATGCATGTGGGTATATACAGCTTATAGCACAAATCAGCACAGAAAAATCCTTAATAGAAAGCAGAAATTAAAGTTTCTTTGATCATTTGCACTAAATAATCCAGTTAAACAGCTTCAAATATTTTTCATATGCAATGAAACCAAAATGGATCAGCTATACAAGAAGTGAATCTGAAACTGCATCATACAAATTCTTAGGCTTTTAAAACTAATGGCCAGATTTCATTAATTTTATTTCCTTTACCATAGCATAAAGACTAATCAAAAGCTCTTTTAACCTACTTTAAAACATTTTTCTTTCTTAATATGGAGTATCCAGGTCATCTTTCTGAATCCAGCATGATTTCAATTAAAAAAATATTTTTAAGTAGTTACAAAGGAAAATGTTTAATGTTCATGTGGACTACCTGTAGACATATGGCTTATAGAACCCCAATGTAAATGAAACACATGAAAATTTTGTTCAATTCAGCATGTTTCTTTTCTGTTCGGTACAAGCATTATTTTGATAATACAAATCAGATTAAACAACTTCTTCAAAATTTTGCAAACCCATCATTATTTTGGATTTCTCTGACCAAACAAATAAAACAAAATGTATTATTTTTCATAACGATTAAGGATTTTATACACTATCCAGTAACAAACAGATACAATTAAATTTCTCCTGTGTTTTATCCGATGCTGGAAAACTCAGTTCAAAATTAAAATCTACTGAATCTTAAAGATCATCTTTCTAAGGAATTCAACCTCACAGATTTGTTCCAGAATTACAGTATATAAGTGACAGCCTTCTTCAAAGTCTGGCAATGATTTTCCAAAAAGGAAAGGATGAAGATTTTGTACCACGCTTTGAAATGTTTCTCTCAATTTTACCTCAAGTTTGAATAAAAGGCTCCTGTCCAGATGAGCTTATACCTTCTGAGGCCAGTTACATGATATTATCGAAGACCAAACATATTTAATCAAGTCAAATATATGTAGACTTTTGGGGAGGCCAGTGTAGTTAATCCTAGTACTGCACTTGTCATGATTCTGAATAATTAGCTATCTTCCATCATTTGGGAAAACACAATTGAAAACAAGTTTCAAAGTCAATGTTTTCCTCCAACTTAGCCCCAACTAGGAGTGCTACTACTGTTCTCTGCAAAACATGAAATTTCCTTTATCTCCTTTATTTCTTCTTTCTGACTCTTAAAGAGTCGACAGAAAGTTTTTATCATGACAGATGAAACTGAAAGATCTTGTCAGGGAAAAAGCCTCTGCAAAGTACGGACAGCAAAAAAACAAAAAAAGTTAGGCAAATAAAAATAGAAGGTAACAATTTATCTTTATATTTGAAAGCAGTAAAAAAAAAAATCATAAAAGGTACTAATTTACATTTCTCTAGCCCAATTAACAGGGACAGTCAAATTTAACTGAGACAAACAAATCTCTGTGCTATTAAATGAGAAGCACAAAGTATGCCCCATGCTAACATCTGAATCCCATGCTTTTCCCATTTTCCTTTGGGGGAAGTTCTCCTTGGTTCATGAGCCCCATCTGCAGACCTTTCTGGGAAAACTTCATCTTCTGTCTCACGGTATTCCTGTTTGTAAGATAATTCTCTACCATGGCCTCATTTTCATTGTTAATTATTTTATTTTTGCCCACTGATGGAGGAGGGTCTAATTCTTCTGGGCACTGGGCCCATTTCTTTCAAACCCCTATGCAGAGCTCCACATGCAATCTGCAGAGATGGGTCTTTTGAGATCATCAAAAAAATTCTTGGAGGAAGCATACTAATTATAGGATTTCTATATAAAGTTGGCTGTGAACATGAGAACTCAGTAACACAGTAATTGTTTGAATCACTATTCTTTAAAAAGATGTAATGCTGAGATTGTGGAGGTTGAAGACTTAGCCAAATCAGCTAAGTTGACAAACTTTTTTGATTGGATGTCAAAGAAATTATTTCACAAAACATTTGTGTGTATGAACGTGTGTGCACATATATACATATGTATAAACATAACATAGTTAGATGTTTTTTATTCCACACCTTCAATTCAATATTAAATCATTCATTTTATTCAATTAATTGTGCTCTTAGCAAATAAAGAAAAACTACCATAAATTTGGGAAGAATATGAGTACACTAAGATTTATCATTTACTTTTCTCCTGGTATTGATACAGCAACATTCAAACTAAATGAGAAAACCTCAATCACAAAATAAGCAGATTAGAAAACTGCGCTAAGTCATGGAAGGGAATGGTAAAGGGGTAAGATCTGAGAAATTTTTAAAAACAGAAAAGAAAAACAAATGCTAGAGGTAAAGAAGGTAATAAAGGATGCTTTATTATCTTACTAAAATGTTTCACTCTGTACTAGAACGTAGGTTGACTTTATGATTTACACTTGAAAAAAATACCTTAAATTGGGCACTAACATGAACATTCCAAATACAGACATTTTCAAACTCAGTAAACCTTACCCTATTAAGAAAATTCATCTTCTTGCCACAAGACACAGAGACATCTTCTACAATAACTTAGAACAGCTACGGTGACTCCTGTGTTGGTATACGCAGTTAAAACACTACACGGAAAAAAGGATCCCTCAAGACACTGCCACATCACAACATGAACAACAGTGATGAAGCATAACCAAAAGCCCCAGAGAATCCTTTCTTATATTTATTATAATTAACACTTATAAGGCTCAAAACTGGGGAAAACTAGATTTGGTTTCATGTAGTATCATCACATACCTACCAAAAAAAAACCCCCCAAAAAACCAACATAGATCATTCCACTGAGAAGTAATCCATAGGACCACAGGGTGGTTGGCAATTTTAAAAGTCACCTACACCACAGACATTCTCTTATTCTGTGGCAAATAAGGCTTCCGCAGCATCACAGAAAATTTACAAAATATAATCCCTGTATGATTAGATTCATTATTTCAATGCCAACATTCAAAACTGAAAATTCAATTAACTTACTTTTCCAGATATAAGGTGATCAATGGGGAACTTAAGGTGGTAGATGGTTTCGCTAACCCTAGGGTCACGATGGCTTCATGTAACTGTTTCACTGTTTCAGTTTCACCTCGTAAAGCTGCACCATTTAGGATGTGGAAAAAAGACAAGACTGTTGCATCTTTGATAAGAACATCCTTCTCTTTCATCTCCTTTAGAATGTTAATAGCATCTACAATGAAGGAGCACAAAAGACCCTTAGGTAATTTCATGTAGGGAAAACAAACTGCTATTAAAACAGCATTTCAAGCCCAGCAGGAATGTAAATTCTAGTGTATAATGCCTATTTCAAGTTAATTACTACTTGCATTTCTAAACGAGACTACAATTATAAATCCACAATAGCATGGTTTTATCATTTCCCTGCAACTTTGACTACAAATTATAGATAGGGACTGTGTGCCCACTCTGCACCACATAACCCTGTACGGTTTGCCCTATAGCTGTAAGATCCTCCTAAATGGATGCTTTTATCGTTCAGAGCTAACATCTGCTAAATCACACCATTGTTTCTTCAGCAGATGGCTTGTCAGGAGGCCAGATAATAAAGATGTGTTTACACTGTATATACAGCCAGACTAATGGTCTGATACCGATAGGGCCTGTTTGCTATGTCGATACTAATTAGCCAAGCAGAGCCAATGAAAGCTTTCCAAAAGACTGCATGTTAATACATTAGATTCATTAAGCTTCATTAGGAAGGCAGAAACAAACATTTTAGGATATGGAATAAGTGCATTTTTAAAATGTTGTTATTAATTATTGCACAGACAAAATGTTTTGACCACTTTATAGAAAGTGATTTTAAAAAGCAGGCTAATCTTCATAAAGGATTGTCTGTGTTAGAAAAATTTCCTAGGGAAAAATTCTACGATCAAGTCAAATACTTTCTCCATACATTTTTCACTATAATGATTTAAAAACAAAAAATCTTCTCTAGGAATAAAAGGAAGACAGCGAGGTTTTTTTTAAAGCTTCAAAATAAAGCCTAATGAGAAAGTTAAGAAATAGTTAAGAATAAATTATTAAGTATAATTATATTAGGCTTAGCATTATCCCAACTGTAAGAAAGTTAGAGGATACACATCAACCATATAATCAGTTAGGCTCTCCCTGCAAACTTCTATGTGAAAGCTTATTGAAGTATACATTTTGTTAATGTTATTAGAAGTGAAGACAAAGACACCTGCAAAATTCAAATTCTTAAATAAAGGTTATATTTACAGGATTTATGTTCAACCTTTCAATGTTCTTAAGCAAAAACAAAGCCATTAGTGCAGGCATATAGGCAAATTGTGCCATAAGTCATGATCTTCAAACTCAACCCAAACAGCAATGCTAATAAAAACTAGCTGCAGAAATGCAAAAAGCACTGAGCTGTGCAAATGTAAATGACAAGCTTGCCAATCCATTAAAACTAATGGCCTACACTGTCCATGCAGCTCTGGTTGGATTCACATGCAAATTTGTATGCAAAGTGTTCAAGCACTTTGCAGGATGGACATGATATACCATTAGTATCAATTCACATGTTATTCCAGTGGCAAGATACTTGCATCACACATTTCCTTTATGTGCTGATGCTTACCTTGGAGCTTGCCATGTTTTCCCAATACTTTAACGAGTCTTACATACTTGCCGGTGTCAAGGACAGCAGAAGAATCTAAACGGTCACTAAAAATTAAAGCCATATTTATATAATGTTAGAAGTTGTTTAACTGTTAATAGCAGTGCAGTTATCTACTTGATCACTTTTCCAAAAATCTCAAAATCTGAATTTTTATTAACGCTGGCTTCTACCTTTTAGTTCAGGTTTATTTTGGGGGCCATATACAAATCTACATGCAATTATATTCAAAGAAGTAAAAATATAATACTACATGTATACTACATCTTTCCATCTGCAAATGATACAAATAAGGAATGCTTCCGTTTCATGGCACTTAGGGTGATTCTCACTTTGTTGCAAACACTGAAATACCCCCGAGAGACATTTTTATTTGGTAAATCTATCAATGGGAAGCCAAGGATACCTGAGAAGAATTCTGTTTACACTACAGTACAGAAAGGGGAATATTTAACAAGCCTTATATAATAGTTACATCACTGTTGTGATATGCAGTTGTATAATCAAGAGGAAAAAATCTTGGCTTCAAGGAATAGAATGTCTTATCACACTTAAACAATGACTCCTTGCTGAAAACAAGCCATAATTAATCAAAGAGTATTACAGTATGAAATTTCAAAAGCACTCACAAAAGAGAATTTTTTAAATTTACATTATATCAGAGTGGTATTCATTCTACATGAGCCATCAAGGACTGTAGAGCAGCATAAATGCTGATGATTTGTTTCAGTGCCAGGGTACTCACAATTCTCGTTTCAGGTTCAATGCATCTTCTGCATTATCATGTCGACAGCACAAATTTATTAAAGCTGCATAGCCACCGACAACCATATCTGATTCATATTTCGCCTTCAATTCAAGAGCTTTTTGCATGTTCTAAAATAAAGGAAGGAAATGAAAAAGAAGTAAGAAATTAATGTAAGTGTAAAATTTCTAGTTTCCATGTTCAGAGTGTAAAAAAAGTTAATACTACTTTTAAAATAAATGGATACACATTATTAACTTCATCTTGCTCCCTGATATTTTTGATCCACCTTCTAAAAAGCAGGAAAGATATATATGAAGGATTCAAAAGATTTGTTATCTGCACTGCAAAACTGATCACTATGCTAAATTTGATGTTTTAGGTTTGGGTACTATATTATGAAAAAAGACTTCCAGATTAAATATGTACCAAGTGAGTCCAATTTCCATGCACAGAAATATATATCACTGCCAAGTTTCTCACAGTCTGTAATGTGCAGGAAGTATTTTAGAATTTAACAGTGCCATATTATAACCTTAAAGTCAGCTGTATTTTTTTCCCCTAAAAACACAGGCATTTGACCAAATGACACTGAACTAGAAACTGAAAAAGTCTAGTGATATACCCCAATTGCAGACACACACTAAATGAACACAAAGTACAGCTGGACGTCTGCTGAAAAAAGGCAAGAGACCCTTTATCTCAGAAAGAGCTTTTTTCCAGCAGGAAAATGGAATTTCAATCCCTGCATTAACAACCTAGTAATATTTGACTTGCAAATGACTACCGCATGTATCAGTTGCTTGACAATCTAGATATGAGAGACCGGAGCCATGGCTTGAAAGGACATCTGGCATGTATGATAAACCTATCACGGCTGTTACTATCATTCACTTTGCAGATTATCGTAAACAAACTACGGCAACCCGAAAACATGCCATTCAAGGTGTAGCTGAAGTTAGTTAACCTCTCATTTAATTGCATTCTTCACAGACATGATGTATAATAATCAATTGTAAAAATAATAAATTTCATATTGGGTTTTGCTTACTTTTATCTGTAAAGAATTTTTTACCTTAATAGCACATTTAAAGTATTTAAACAAATGTTACCTCTTCTGAACACAGCATTAATATGAGCTGCTTTAGGATATCACCTATAGGTTGATTTTCAGCTTTTAGCTTTTCAAGTTTAGACTCCAAATCAGATGATGAAGGCTGCGAAGTAGAAGTGGGAAGAAAAAGAAAAAAAGAAATTTACTACAAAGAAAATGTACCCTTTGTCACTCTTCTCTTTAAACTGCCCTTTCCTAACTGTCATAAATGCTATCAAGGATATTAATGTGAGGATCTGGGATAGACTCGAGGGGTTTATAAAGCTCCTGATATTATATGTAGATTTCTTGGATATAATTTCTGGTAAATGGCTTTTACCAACTTCTTAGAAATATGCTAGAGGCAAAAATGTTAGGAACCACCGGTTTTAAAAGGACATAATCTAGAACTCTCATTAAATGAGGTTATTACAGCATGTAGAATCTACTCAAAAAACATACTTACTTTTCTAGAGTCTGTCTTCTCTCTTTCAACCAATGTATTAACATCCTAAAATCAGGATTTAAATTAGGATTAGACAACATATGGAAAACATACTAGCAAATGTCAAAAGCAAATTTTGGAAGTCTCATTTCTTTTCATTTTTCCATTTCCTAAAATATTCTTGAAATTCTCTTCAGACTTTATAACCACTGTAAAAAACACTTTAAAATACATTCTTCAATATATAAACAGCATTCACCAATAATCAATAAAAAGCCTTGTTTTAAAGGCTATCATTTAAATAAACTTTGGCCAAAAGCAATATATTTAAATAAAACTTTGACATGCCTCTATATATAAATTAAGCATTTTGAGAAGTTGATTATTATTTCACACACACCTTAATCAATTCAGGAACATGGTAGCTATCCAGCAGATTACGAATGCCTCTGTAGATATTTTCAGGAATTTTTACATTCTGTGCAAAGGGGAGGGAGGAGAAGAAAAAAAAAAAACAAGTTTTAGACAACCAAACTGAAATTTGTCTAACAGAAATTATCTCGGACATAATTTAAGTCTCCAACTCATGTATGTCATTGAGAAGTGGTCTGGTTGTACTTAAAAGCAGCAATTTCAAATCTAATAGATACATGTCAGACAGGACAGGCATTATATAGCAAAAAATGAAATGGTACCATCTCCTTCAGCTGATGGAAGTATTGTCTCAAACGCTCCTCCTTGGCCTGTACCTCTGAGTCACTCATGCTGTCAATCAAGTTATAAAGAAAATAGCCAACAGCTTCTGTGGAAAAAAACAAGAGAAAGCATTCCACTAAAATTACTGAGACTGTCATGTTATCAAGATTAATTTATAAGAAATCATTTTGGTGTGAGATGTCACCCTGATGAGAGGCTCTGAAATGGCAACAATGATCACTGAGGCATAGAGATTATGTGGTTTGGGAGCACACATCTAACTGGTGAGTGAAAGGAATATTAATTATTTTCAGACCAAGTGACAGCTTTTCGGTACTGAATCTTACTTCAATCTATTTTTTTCTACCACTCTGTGACAGAAGTGGTCCTGCCCAAGGCCTTACCCCTTTCCTGTCCAAATCACAAATAGTGAGAATAAATAAATGCCTCGTATATATTTCTATATTAACTTTTTATGGGCAATATTTAGGGAAACATAAAATTAGAGGATTGGTAAATGTTGAGTATAGAAAGTTAAATAATTTTAATAAGATGTAATATTCCTGTGGAGAGCTGCCTATTAGCCAATGAAAAACTGAGATTAACAAAGATGTTTCATAACAACAGTAATTTTCCTATGCATCCAAGCATAAAATGTATAGGGCCATGTGTTAATACACAGGATAGAGAAATACGAACTTTCAAGAAAGATACCATATGGTTTTTTGTGTGTGTGTGCGTTTTAACAGAAAACCACATATGCTAGGCTTTATTACATGAAAACAAAAATCATTAAATGTCAAAATAATGTATTTTGGGTAATAAATAGTGGAAAAATCTACAAGACCTCTTTACTATTTTATATGTCTAAATTATACTTGCAAAACATTAAAATCACATAAACACTACGGATTACTGATTTTTAAGGCTATTTTGATGGATGCTATCAGAAGCATTTCCTCAATATCTGAAAAGAAAAACCCTCCCATCCCTGTCTTTAGAAAAACAATTATGGTAATACCAAACATCTCGCAGATCTCAAAATGATGTGGTTATCAATGCAAAGATTTATAAACAAATGTTTTCAAATTTCACTTTCAAAAACAAAATGTTTACTGCTGTAATCCTTCTAGCCCATCATCACACAGAAGAATGGATTTGTGGATAAGTTACAATCATCGAAATTGAAACGCTACCCGTTGGTCCTGGAGGCTCCTGGCAATAACGTCCATCCTTGTACAACAGTTCTGTTATCTGGTAAGACAGAAAATGCGTGCATTGCAGCAACAGAAGCAAACTAGAATAAACACAATCTGAAATTGAATTCTTGAAATAATAAAGCCTCTCCCCAGTAAGGTATTACTCTATGTCACAGTAATTCAACGCCACCCTGACTTGCCAAGGAGATTGTTTCGTTTTTAAATAACAGGTTAGTCTTTTAAAAACAAAAACAAAACCCATGTTGAAGGAAAACTGCAGTATTTCATGATACATCACTAAGAAAACCTCTAACCTGTTCTGGTTATATATTGTTTTAAATAAATTGTTACTGTAGAAAGCAGCTTACAGGAAGCATCAACCAATGTTATTTGCCACTATATTGTTTTTTGGTCTTGCTGAAATTCAACCAGTTTCCTCCTTTTAAATGAAGTTTTACAGCAGTAAGAAAGTAAAATATTCTGAAACACTAAATAATCTTTTAAGTTTTTCAACATTTTGCCAGTCATTTTAATGGCATTAAAACGAAATGGGGGCTTTCCTGGTGACTCAGATAAAGAGTTCGCCTGCTATGCAGAAGACCTGGGTTCATTCCCTGGGTCAGGACGATACCCTGGAGAAAAGGGAATGGTAACTCACTCCAGCAACTCTTTCCTAGGGAATTCTATGGACAGAGGAGCCTGGCAGGCTGCAGTCACAGGGCCACAAAGAATCGGACAGGGCTGAGCAACTAACACTTACTTACTTAAAACAAAAGGGGGTCAAAAGTTGTAATATGTTTGTTCTCGTTGATTCTTATCAACTGAATACACAGAAATTAAAAGACTTACTCAACATTAACTCTACCCACAAAATTTCAATTAAAAAAATCCAAACTTATTTGATGACAAAAACCTATGATACTGACATGTAACTTTTGAACACAGTACTTAGACTATGTATCAACAGGCTGGAGATAGTAAGAAAGGAAGCATAGGTTTCTGAAGTGATATGAGCTACAAATTCTCAATTACTTCATGTGTATACTATGATTGAACTTATTTGCTCTTTAGATAGTGTCTGCTCAGTTGCTATGTCATGTCCGACTCTTTGTGACCCCATGGACCAAGCTCCTCTGTCCAGGGGATTCTCTAGGCAAGAATACTGGAGTGGGTTGCCATTTCTCTCTTCAAGATAGTGTCTGGCCATAGCATAAGTATTAACAACTCAAACTACAGTTACTTCTTTAACTATGTATTTTCTAATATGAAAATTAGGTAAACCTGATCATATTCCACTTCATTCAACAATGAAAGCATGATGTGGTAATAGCAATTCAAAGGATAGTTAAGGTAGAAGCTATTAAAAAGCAAAGCAAAACAATTCTATCTACAATTTTTTTTTTAACCAACCCAGATGTGTAGAAGATAGACATTAAATTCTACCAGAAGTTGTAGCCATACATTAGACATATGACAGCTACATTTAAACCTAATTTTGAAGAAAGACACATTTAATAAGCCAATGAAAAAGTCTTTATAGCCAAAAAAAGTTACTTATAAATATCTTAACCACCTATTATAACTGACTTACATAGCATGAATGGCAGTTTAATACTAAAAACAGAACTGAATGAAAACAAGATTTTAAGAAATATTTAAAATGGGAATTCGCATCAATAATGTGCATTCTGATAGTGTCGTTTATTCGCCAAGTCATGTCTGACTCTTTCGTGACCCCATGGACCTTAGCCCAACCAGAATCCTTTGTCCATGAGATTTTCCAGCGAAGAAAACTGGAGTGGGTTGCCATTTCCTTCTCCAGGGGATATTCCCAACCCAGGGATCAAACTTACACGTCCTGCATTACAGGCAGATATCTTGTAATTCAACATAAGGATTGTTGTACATCCTGCATAAAAGCAGTTAATTTCTTAAAAAGACAGCAGTTTAAAAACTGATCTGTTTATCATTCATATATAGATATACATATAGATACACTTGATGCTTCCTATGTGGCGCTACTGGTAAAGAACACACCTGTCAATGTAGGAGACGTAAGAGACATGGGTTTGATCCCTGGGCCAGGAAGATCCCTTGGAGGAGGGCATGGCAACCCACTCCAGTACTCTTGCCTGGAGAATCTCTTGGACAGAGGAGCCTAGCAGGCTACAGTCCATAGGGTTGCAAAGAGTGGGATACGACTGAAGCAACTTAGCGCATATAGATAGATATACTTACACAAATATGTATAATATATATAACATGCATATATTTTTTAAAATAATTATTAAATACATATGATCACTGCTATAATGTTAACAGTTGTTTTTTAGAAAAGTTGAAAACTTAAGAATTTAGGACTAACTCAAGGTCACTTCAACAATAAATTTCATGATCCAGGAAGGCAGTTTTAAAACTAAAAGTACCAATTCAAGATTCTAAGTTCATTAACTTATAGTGATGCATGATAAATGTTTGAAGCTATTATAACTTGCTTTTTATCTATCACACTATGATTTGCAATATTAGGAATACTTACCTTGCTCCAAAGATTTATATTCATAGACCTGCAGGGGGCAGCAAAGGATTAAAAATAAACCCAGAGGTTTAAAAAACATTAAAATACACTAGCAATCATTATATACAATACATATAGATCAAAGCCTTAAAAAAAAAGTTTCCAAAATCAAAGTTAATTTTCAGAGCAAGGTAATTTAGAAAGACTGATTCACCTGTTTTGAACCCTCAAAATAAAGAGTGCTTTGGACATGAATCACTAAGAACCATCTCTAAACCTTGGGGTCCCAGTTTGATGGAGCAGGGTATCTGCATGGTCTCAAAGGATCTACCTGAGACTACTTATTACTTGTAATGGTAAAGACAGTAACTACACAGTGGAGAAACTGAGCCAATATCTTCACTGAGTGATCAAACTTAACATCACTAATGAGGTGCTGACAAACACATTTTAGCATTCCTATGGTATTCCAGTCAGAAACGTAACATGAAGTTACACATGAGGAACCATCATGAGGAACATTCTAGAAAATAACTGGCCAAATCTGTTAATGTCATGAAAGACAAAGGCTGAAGAACTGTTCCAGATTAGAGAAAATTAAAGAGAAAAGATGACTAACATCTATTCCTTGACTGGATTCTGTGCAGTGAGTGAAGTCGCTCAGTCGTATCCGACTCTGCAACCCCATGGAATGTAGCTTAACCACACTCCTCCATCCATGGAATTTTCCAGGAAAGGGTACTGGAATGGGTTGCCATTTCCTCCTCCAGGGGAATCTTCCCAACCCAGGGATTGAACCTGGGTCTCCCGCATTGCAGGCAAAAGCTTTACCATCTGAGCCACCAGGGATTCTGTATAGGAGGGAGGAAAATATGGGCTCCTCCAAAAAAACAGTGAAAATACTTGACAGAACTGGTATATGAGCTCTACTAGATAAAAATATTCCATCAATGTTAAACATCCTGAGTTTGTCAACTGTGATGTGGTTGTATAAGGGAATATCCTTGTTCTGTGGAACTGTGTGTATCTGTATGTGCTTATACATGTGCGTGACTCTCTGTGACCCCATGAACTGTAGGCTGCCAGGCTCCTCTGTCCATGGGATTCTACAGGCAAGAATACTGGAGTGGGTTGCCATTTCCTTCTCCAGGGGATCTTCCCGACCCAGAGATCAAACCCATGTCTCTTCCATCTCCTGCACTGGCAGGTGGATTCTTTACCACTGAACCACCTGGTTGTATAAGGGAATATCCTTGTTCTATGGAATTATATACTGACATATTTAAAGATAAAGCATCACGACATACGCAACCTAAGCCCAAACAGCTCCAAAAAATTAACATTTATGTGTGTGTGTGCATGCATGTGTGTGCGTAAATAAACGGAAAGTATAATGATAATTTCACAAAATGCTAAAAGTTAATAAATGGGGTATGTAAAAGATCTCTGTACTACTCATAATTTTCTGTAAATCTGAAATTATTTCAGGAAAGCAAAAAGAACAGCTCACTCAAATTGTGACTGTTCAAATGAAAAACTATTTACAAAACTGGGTAACCAATGAACACTAGCTATTAGGCTATTTGTAAGCTTTGTAAACTTAATGTCTAAAAGCTTTGTATATTTAATTCAAACATGGAATCTACTTTCAGAAGATTAGTTATGTGTTTTAATGATATTACAATGCAAATATAATGTATATATTTACTATAATTATGTGTATTATACTTACATTGTAAAAATACCCACAAAACTTACAGACCTCTTAAAATTGGCACCCACAAAAATTCACGGGCCTCTTTAAACTTGAGACTGAGCAGTTTAGAGTGAACTGTTTTGGTATAATGAGTTAATAAGGCACTTGTTTTTACTTTAAAAACATTCCAAATGAACTACTGACACATGACAACTAGGATGGATCTGGGGGTACTACACAGACTGGAAAAAGGCCAATCTCAATATGTGATTTATGTAACTTTTTTTTCCATTTATGTAACTTTTGCAAACTAAAACTATAAAACCTGAGAACAAATCAGTGGCTGTCACAGATTAAGGATGGTGAATGGAAGCTAAAGAGGTAATGGCAGGGAGGTGGAGAATTTGTAGTGATGGCATAGTTCTGACTCTTCACTGCAGCAATGGTTACTCAAGTCCATGTGTGTGATAGACTGTCAGAACTAGACACATACACTGTACGAACATGAAATGTCCAGTTCTGGTAATGCACTGTAGTCACGTAAGACGCAACCACTGGGGGACAGTGGGTACACTGTATATAGGCCGTTCGTGTCTTATCCTTGCAACTTTCTGTGACTCTCAAATTATTTCAAAACAAAAAATAAAACGTGTTCCATGCCCTCCTAGAATCCTCTGCCTTATGATAAAATCATTCCTCCTACTAAAATACATTGAGAATAAGTTTTTAAAAAGATGAACCTGTGTTTATAAGTGGAGAAAAATGTTTACAAAGCCCTGCATTGTACACATATTCTTTTTCATTATAGTTTATCACAGGATACTGAATATAGTTCCCTGTGCTATACAGCAGTACCTTACTGTTTATACAGTAGTTACAATCTGCTACTTCCAAACTCCTTATCCCCTCTCCCTTTTCTCCTTTGAAAATCCTAAAACACCCTTATGATAGAAAGCGAAGAACTAAAGAGCCTCTTGATGAAAGTCAAAGTGGAGAGTGAAAAAGTTGGCTTAAAGCTCAATATTCAGAAAACTAAGATCATGGCATCTGGTCCCATCACTTCATGGGAAATAGATGGGGAAACAGTGGCAGACTTTATTTTTTGGGGGGGGGGCTCCAAAAATCACTGCAGATGGTGACAGCAACCATGAAATTAAAAGACGCTTGCTCCTTGGGAGAAAAGTTATGACCAACCTAGACAGCATATTAAAAAGCAGAGACATTACTTTGCCAACAAAGGTCCGTCTAGTCAAGGCTATGGTTTTTCCAGTAGTCATATACAGATGTGAGAGTTGGACTATAAAGAAAGCTGAGTGCCAAAGAACTGGTGCTTTTGAACTGTGGTGTTGGAAAAGACTCTTGAGAGTCCCTTGGACTGCAAGGAGATCAAACCAGTCCATCCTAAAGGAAATCAGTCCTGGGTATTCATTGGAAGTTGGATGTTGAAGCTGAAACTCCAACACTTTGGTCACCTGATGCGAAGAGTTGACTCATTTGAAAAGACTCTGATGCTGGGAAAGACCGAGGGCAAGAGGAGAAGGGGACAACAAAGGATGAGATGGCTGGATGGTTTCACCGACTCAATGGACATGGGTTTCGGTGGACTCCGGGAGTTGGTGATGGACAGGAAGGCCTGGAGTGCTGTGGTTCATGGGGTCGCAAAGAGTTGGACAGGACTAAAGGACTGAAGTCTATTTCTGTTTTGTAGATAAGTTCATTTGTAACATATTTTAGATTCCACATATAAGTAATATTGTCTAACTTAGTTCACATATGTACCATGATAATCTCTAGGTCTATCCTTGTTGTTGCAAATGGCACAGTTTCATTCTTTTTTATGGCTGAGTAATACACACGTGTATGTGTATGTGTGTGTACACACTACATCATCTTTATCCATTCGGAGATAGCATCTTCTCCTCTACACGTTCATAAGTACCAAGACTAGCTTGCAATTGCTTTCTTACTTTCTGGTCTGTAACTAATTAACAAGTTGAAGGCAAGAAGATTCCTGTTCATCCTTGAATTACCTATTATCTCGCAGTCTAGACCTAAGCACACACTAAAAAGAGTTAGATTTCCTAAGTACTCACAAACTGTAGTTCATGAAGTATTTTCCTTCTCCTTGTAAAAACATCATGAGTGGGAGCCTCACTGGCTGACTGAAAAGAGGAACTTAACATCTGGCACTTAACTTGGTTGATTTCAATTGGAGAATCCCAGGGACAGCGGAGCCTGGCGGGCTGCTGTCTACGACTGGAGCGACGCAGCAGCAGCAGCAGTGTCAGAAACTTGATTTTTTTAAACATGTGAAAGGCCCCACTGTTCAGTGGTGCAGAGTCCCACTTCTCAAGCTCAAACTGTTGCCACTGGGTCAGAAAATCTCTCCTTATATCACAAAACTGCATCTATGGTCTACAAAGCTTTAAATGCCTCCAAGGCAATTCTTACCAAAAAAAAAAA